>CABFWB010000200.1:248358-269081 GCA_902151455.1 Timema bartmani
CCCCCATGTCACGCAGCATAACGTTAAGACTGTACCCTCACCCCCTTTAAGTGCGCTACGTAATACATGTATCTATCATCATCTATATTAGATCACTTAGTTTAATATTCTTCACATTGTGACTTAATGTCGCGCCATTTCTGTCCTCTTTAACTCGATGTCCAGACCGCTAGTGTGGTGTATTGAAGAGTCACAACATTATATTGTGCTGTGGTATTTGTTTACCTGCGTGATAGGAATAAAGCGAGCAGTTTACTGTATAGAGGCGCCATCTTGGCGTGGGGAGGACCGTCGGCCGGTGCTTATAGTGTAGTACCAGAATTAAACACTGGCATAATCTGTGTTCTACCAACGAAACCATCCAAGCTTTACACTCGCTATAAATGGTAAACTAAAAAGTTTTATATTTTCAGTGGAAGATTAAAAAATAGAAAAAAAAAGACCGATGGGGACCAAGATACAAATGTATTGTTATCTTACATCCTTCTATAGTCATCTCTATATAAAAAAAATTAAGATGTATAAAGCTAGATTATATAAAATTGTTTGTGATTATGTTGATAAACAATTAATTATTTCTGTATAAAAATTAAGTATTTTGTTTTATAAATGTTAATACGATCAGACACCTTAGTTCAGTCGGTAGTGCGTGTGTTTATTGAGCTAGGGCTCCCGGGTTCGATTCCCGGCATGGCCGAAAGATTTAACAATGGTGAAATGTGGTTTTATCCTTTGCCAATGATAAATTAACGGTCGTGGACTGGATGTTGTGCATGTCCTAGTCTTAAGTTAGATTATAGGACATATGAAGCTACGACAGGCCTAGCAAGCCGGTAGTGGAAAATATATTGGCTTGAATAAAAAAAACTTACCTAGGCCACAGGCTGGAAACAGTAATGGTTGGGGGGGGAGTGTTAATACCAAACTTTATATCCAGTGCTTTGAGATGATTGAAGGGAAATAGTTTATATAAACTTTAATTCAAGTTTTCGTGGGTTTTTTTCTGACACCTATATATATTTAGAGCCTCTTAAGGGATTATCTCTGTATTGAATCTTTCCTAATCCATTGTTGATCTCAAGAAGGTTTTAGTTCTTTCAACGAACTAAAAAGACTGCTCTCCCGTTGTTGTAGTAACTAACATCTGTTTTCAATAGCCACTCAATGTTTAGAAACAGACGCAAATCCTGTTAAGCTTCTGTTGACGTATCGACTCGTGATTCCTATATCAAGATTTCCCTCGACTTCATTTCTATATGGATATATTCCTCTTTTAAAAACTGACCTGCTTCAGTGTGTTAAACCGACCTTTTGATGACGGGTATATCGGGGTTTGAATCCTGATCGGGTTGTCCTGAGAGTAGTTTTTCCTTAATGGTTTCCCACTCTCCTTCCACGCAAATGTGGGTAGATTACCTCTAAAATGTTTCTTTCCTCATCCCGACTGCATTAGTAATTATATGCGTATAATCTAAACAGGTAGTAAGATATGCTGAAGAACTTAGGTCCGGGGTTCAATCCTGTCCCGGCACAGATTTATCCGATTGCCAAACCCTTCCTTCACCTCTGACAAGACGTGTATTAATCACAAAATTATGAATGTGTGGAATGCCAGGCCTCCAGCGTGGTTAGGATCCCACGTTAAACTGTAGGTCCTCCATTCCATCTCACAATCACCCTACCATTACAAATTAGCGTAAGTGCGTATAACCCGAACGGGTAGTAAGACGCGGTGCTAATAGTAATATTATTTCTCGGAACACGTAAATACGTTTATTTACGTTCCGTATTGCCACAAGGGAAAGATACACAATATGATTTGAATTACGCTTCGTCTGTCAGCCTCGTTGATAGAGAGCGCTTGTCCTTGCTGGTTGTAAAAGGACTGATAGAGCGACCCTACCCCCTCCAGCCCCTCTCCTTGTATCCTGCAATCACACTCCCCCCGCGCCATTAGCCCGTTGCTCAAGTAGAGGACCGATGCAAGACATGTTGGAGGCTCTTCAGAGGAAAATATGTTGAGGGGACATGCCACATGTTTGCCCCCTCGTTTGATAATTGAACTAAAGGAAGCTCAGCACAAATACGCGTGCTTGAGTTTTGAGCCTGAAGGCTGGGGTTCGAATTGTTGCTTGGTGCGCTTAGTGTGATTCCCCCGCCCCCTCCCCCCCTCGTTCCAAAAATATGGTTGTCCACGCTAAAGGTGGGTGGGACTGTAAGGATTTCAAGNTTTTTATATCCAATTATTTTTAGGAAAAATAAATCGTATATTGCTTCAGTAGAAATATAAGAGTTTAATTTTCTTTGATTTTCCTCACGTGGTGATAAGTTTTTGAATCTGGCAAGGGTGTCCTAGGATTTAATTACTTTTTCTGTTCATTTGAAAAGTTTATCTAATGTCGCTATGCTCATGACAGATATTCAACAAACTGTTGATATAACCAGGTGACGAAAATTAAACTTGTGTTTTTGCTGGAGAAATATTTTATTTATTTTGTCTAAAAGAATCGTTTACTATAGAAACTGCCAAAAACACTGCCCCTTTTCTTCGCATTCTCTAAATCCCCACCTCAAGTAAATTTACCGGGACTCGGATGTTTTAAGACTTGAATGCGTAAATTAGTTTTCTTCGGATGGAATCTAGCAGAAATGGATTTGAACCACGGTCCATCGAGAAAATTAATTTTATAACCTGTTCGGTTAAAAAGTATATTTACTAATTACGCTAACGATTTAGGGATGAAGGTTGAATTTAGCGGAAGTGTGCACGCATTTGCGTGGAGAGGGGGAACACCCATAACTAAAAACTACCCTCAATACATTTGACCGAGGTTCGAATTTCAATCTCCCGGTCATCAGCGGTCTAGTCTATTGAGTGTGATGCCCAAGATCATGCGGCCACCGATGCAATTTACTGTCAATCTAGCGATTTATCTTGTGTTAAGGGTTTCTAAGTTGTTCCCGGGAAGTGGAAGTGTTTCATTGTATGGGTTTACAGGGACATATAATAATGCCTTTGATCAAGGTTTTAAACGGCATGTTATGGATTTATTTAAAGCATAAACACGAAAACCAAATGCTTGTTACAATTCACAAACCAATTTAATATTTTTTATATGTATATACATATATATACCTTAATTTTATTACGAATGAAAATTTTGAGCACCTGTTATAAAATAGATCTAATAACCTTTTTCCTGTAAACATTGATAACATTTTACTAAATTATTAGTATTTGCTAATATCTATGAAAAGTGACCGTTGCGAATCATTACTTTACTTATGAATGCGTTCAAATATATTTAGTAAATCTACCTCTCACTCATACGAAAATTAGATTCGTATTTTCGATCCTCTTTATAATCCCACTCGATCATTTTTGTTTGGCTTTAATACACTGCCCTCTGTCAGACACGCGCTGAACTAAAATATCTCTATCAAAGTTTGTGGTTCCAGCTGCCCTCTAGCAGACGTTTGACGCAGTAACATCCGCCATTTGCGAATATAATTCCATTGGGTACAATTTTCACAAGTTTTCTTTTCATAATGTGAAATGCCTCAGAGAATATAATATTTCTTGGAATACAATTTAAGAACTTTTTATTGGTGGTTTGAGAAATGTCAAAATGGGGACCATTACGAATAGATAAAATACCAATAAACTATATTGAGTAACACTCCCCTCCCCCTGAATCTCCCACTTCCCCCCCTCTTGATTGATGATTCAAGGATTAGGAGGGGGAAGAGCCGTGGTGGTTGCTGGGTGTATGATTGGTATGAAAGTGAGTTAGTCTACTCTGAACCTTGCAGCGTTCTACATATAAGTATTTCGACCTGTTTGCTGTCGCACGAACACACATGAAACTCAGGTTAGTTCACTTGCTACCCTTTTTTTTTTGTTGGCTCTACTTATAAAAAAAAGTCAGTGGTTCCAGATTTATTTCTTTTCTTTTGTTCGAATTTTAAAGTGTTATTAATTTGTTGTTTAATTTACATTGTTGTGGTTTAATAGATATATTTTAAAATCTTATCACAAGCTTTCAAAGCACTTATTTATTGAAGTTTGAATCTCAGCCTCATCACTCAAAGTAGCCTTCGTCTTTCTTACGAGATGTTCGTGTAAAAAAAAGTCTAAGCCCTTACGTATATAAATAAAATGGTAAAAAAAACGCATTAAAACAACGAACAAAAGTTTTTACGTTGGCGTGTCCTAAAGTTTACCCATTTTCACGGCTTATAAATTCCTATTTCAACTCTAATCTAAACATTTTGTTCTCGTACAATAATATCAATAGCTAGAGGTCAAGACTGGTTTCTCTTTATTATTCCTGGATACGTGTTGACTAAGGTCATTTCGACAACATCCACTAATTGGCAATCTTACGAACAAAACAAGCTTCGTGTGATTAATCTCCTTAAATAGCCAGGTTTTCTTGCGTATAAACGTCTGGAATGACAGGGTTATTATGGAAGGGGGAAAAAAGTTCTTGGGGGACGCTTTTCCGTTAGAAAGTCAGGCTATACAGTATAGCTACGAGATTTTCGAAAATATTGATTTTGTTTGGTTCTTTTTAAGTCATATTTGCTCCTCCCCCTGCCGCTAAAGCTGCGCGTGCACACACACACACACACACACACACACAAAAGATTTTTGCGAATGTGTGCATACTAAAACTAAAACTAATACTAATAACTATTGAATCCGAAAATGGTAAAGATATGTTCAAATTTTCATAGAAATAATCTGATCTTACATTGAGTAGAGTAACTACAGTAGCCCCATGGCTTCTTTGGTGCTGACAGTTCACAGCTGACTTCTGACAGTACACATTTAGGTATATACCTAAATTTTGACTGTCAGAAGTGACAGCTGCTAAACACATGTTTTTTGCAGATCATATGGTTCGGCGTAGGGGTACATAATTTGGTCTGGTAACTTTTCAAAGCCGTCAGCTGTGAGCTGTCAGTCAGCACCAAAGAAGCTATGGGGCTACTGTAGATCTACTTTAGCATGTTTTTTTACGTAGTCATGAGATGTGCAATGGTCCCTTTTAACAGATATCACAAAATTGAAGAGTTTGATTTGAATATACACACACTTTGTGTGCATAAAGCCCCTTCCACATTAAGTCATGAGCTGCTCATAAAGTCAGGTGAACTAAAATAGCATTAGTTTTAGCAGTACGAAAGTTTAGAAAGTATACATTAATAGCACATAAGCGATAAGATTATTTTATAGCTATTGATCATATAGTAACAGGTTGCACGCATCGATTTACGTATGAATACATGGAAGTGGTTTTAGTAGGTACAAAAGTCCTATCGCTTTTTTTATTGGGTTGTCGGGCGGGCTAAATAGTGTTAGAGCCAAGATTCAAAGTCGGGCCCTGTGCGGCTCGACACTACCTAATCTCAGGTGGAATGGGTCATTTCGTATCCCCATTAGTCTTGTTTAGGTATGTGGTATATTGTTACGAAGCGCACTAGGTTTGACTAAGAATCTGACCCTTCGTATGATTTGATAATTGTTCTAAATCGGGTTTTCAAGTGTCTAAATTCCACAATAAAAAACTGTCTAGACCCGCTTCGGTGGCCGCATAGTCTTAGGGCTTCACTCTCAAAGTAGACTAGACGATTGCCCGATGACGGGAAGATTGTGGTTCGAATTTCGGTTGGGTGTACTGAGGGTTTTTCAAAATTGTTTTCCACCCCATGCAAATGCGGGCACACTTACTCTAATTATAACCTCACTAATCCTTAAACTATTGGCGTAATTAGTACAGAAGCGGATAACCCAAACAACTAGTAAGTTGCGGTGCTTTAAAAAGACTGATTCGATTTACGAACAATTTGTTTAAATCTATCCTTTCATCAGACCCACAGCTTTCTGATTAAATCATAATCTAAGGTTTTCTTATTTTTAAAATCTCTGAAAAAGGGGCATAGGGGAAGTGTAAGATACCAAAAGAACTTGATATGTTATGACCCTCCTCGGTGGCGTAGTTGGCTAACGCGCTGGTGGTTGTTGAGCCAGACCGTTGAGGACGGGGAGATAGAGGCTCGAATCTCAGTCGGGTGAACTGAGAGGTGGGGGTTCCTGAATGGTTTTCCACTCTCCCTCCACACAAATGTGGGTTCACTTCCTCTAAATTCAACCTTCCCGATTCCTAACCCATTAGATTAATTAGTACTAAAGTGTGTAACCCGAACGGGTAGTAAGCCGCGGTACTATTATTATTATTATTATTAACTTGTTATGAATGCCATGATTATCCTGAACCTGGGAACGTGTGCATTCTGAGTAAGCTATTGTTGATGGTGAGCATTGTCTCCATTCAATTGTTTAGCAAGCTAGGCACGGAATGAATGTCGCAAATAGAAACACAACACAAACACAAGCTTCCTAAAACAAACCTTTTTAATAATGGAGTCTTAACAAGGTAAGGAGAGTTGGTTTAGGCTGTACCTTAAAGGTTTTAATGTAGCTCGGAATACTTATTGGTCATATATCGACGGAAATATATTCCCATCGTGCATATCCTGTTTATGGTTGGTCAAATGGGAGAACAAGTTTGTTGGTATATAACAGATAGGCTATAGTCAAAACAAGCATGGGTGCCGATAAATGGATGGTAAGTGAGGTCGGAGCCTCCTTTATTACTCTACAATATTAACTTGGTTTTTGTTAAAAAAAATTAATGAAAAGTTTTGTATTTATGATTTGGCTACACTTTGCTACTAAACACTCTGAACCATTATTACCAGAGCTAAGAGATAAAAATATGTAGATTTCCCCCCCATTCCATCAACAGCTTTCAAAGGCTTGTGCTATACCATTTTATTTTTTGTTAATTTTTCAGAACTTTTTTATTTTTATTTTGAGAAAATTGGTACATGAAAATAATCTCAGAATTATGTTCAGATGATCCTAAGGTTAAATCCTTAAAATATTTCTATAGAGGGGTTAGGAGGGTAGCCACACCCCCTGAAGATTATACTCTAATCCATCCCTACATGGGCGCCCTTGTTAATACTCTGCTTGCCTTGGCAACCCTACGCTGTTTTCTAATCACTTTTCTTTCACAGGAAGAAACCTTATGACATCTAGCAGAGCTACTACATGTACTTTAAAGTATTCATACGTCAAGTAATAAAGTATTCATACGTCAAGTAATGTGATGTATACGTACTGTTGACACAGAGGGGAAAAGGGGAAATCTCATAACACGTGCACATGTTTTTAAGAATCATTTTCCTAGCTGTTAAGTTTATTGTGCATTGTGACCATCTTGCAAGAATTATTGTAGTAGCGCTATTGATGAAATTGTAAAGTGTAAATTCAAAAATCGTAATTTTTGAAGCACAATTTTAAAAATAACCGCTTATCGATCAGTGCACCGTTTTGGTGGTCACGTCGTCTAACGCGTCACTCTCGCAGTAGACAGGATCGAGGTTTGAATATCAGTCGGGTGTATTGAGGGTGTTTTTTTTTACAAAATGGTTTTCCTATTTTTCTCCTCGCAAATATGGGGACACTTACTCTAAATATATCCTTCCTAATCCTTAAAACCATAAACGGAATTGGTACATAAGCGTATAACCCGAATGGTTAGTAAGATGCCGTGTTAAAAAGAATCTATAATTGGTGCACTATCATATTTTGGGAAAAAATTACTCTAAACGCGGTGACCTTGAGGAATCCGAAGCCACAGGCGGCCTTCCAGTGACAAAAAGGTTCGCCAGCCGTGGGTTGATGCCTGTGAGTTGTTTCTGTCGCCCTCTAGCTCGCCCACACCCAAGTAATGTCGGCCACGGGATGTTTTCTATCTTCACGTCCGTACAGAAGGATTTGTCTAAGTTTAGGTCCGAGCGGCCCAGCCCCAGACTAACATCCGAGGTGAAAGTCCGGTATAGCACTTTTACTTAGAAAGTGAAAACCACGCGAACGTGGTAAGAACCCAGAGGCTCGGGATGAAACATTCTGGTGGTTGGCGAGGCCATCTTTGACTGGAAGGTTCCAGTAGCTAGATGATTTGTCTTTTTCATTGCTTTTGTATGTTAATAGAGATCCGCTTTGGTGAGCAAATGGCTTAAAGCGTAGCCCACGCAATTGACTGGACTGCCGCTGACGAGATCTGGGTTCGAATCCCGCTCGGGTGTTTTGAGGGTCTTTTTCAAACATGGCTTCCTTCTCTCTCCCTCGACGTAAATGGGGACACATTTTCTCTAAATTCAACCTTCCTCATCTTACACATTAGCGTAATCAGTATATTAAGAGTTTAACTCTAAAAAGTAGTAAGAAGTGCACTTTGCACTTTAATGCACTTTAAATAAGTAGTTTTTAATCGTTCAATTAGCACCACGTCTTAATACCCGTCCGGTCTATCCACATTTGATTACACTAATGGTTTAGTGATGAGGTTGACACATTACGAGGAAATGTAGCTGCAGTTGGGTGGAGGGAGTGTGAAACCATTTAGGGAAAAACCGCGCATGTACCGGTTTGAGTTTAGAACCCCCTCCCCATCCACCTGACGTTTGGTCCACGCGACCACCGCTGCGGATTCTAAAATTTATTGAATAGTTATTCCAAGGGGTAAGGATTGTGAGGGTATTTTAAGAGGAACTGCACCAGGTTTGTAATATATCTCTACCTTGTCACCGGTGATCCTTAATTTTGCGTGCCTAGTGCCTTAGACTGTGTGAACATCAGCGGAGGTTTACTATTGTTAAAGAATCTTTATTATTTTTAACGCATGCTTCCTTTTAAAAAATAACATTTACCTTCTCGATCAACGGGTTCCTCTGCCCAGCCGAAAAAATCTCGAAACCTGGAAGACCTAGGAAACTGAAATTTGGCAGACTAGTAGCCCCGAACCCAAAAGGGTACAGGAATATGTGGACAAAAATTCACATGGGGGAGGAGGGAACTATTTCTTGGAACAGATTTATTTACTGAAAAACAATGTTGATAAAAAAAATCTTTGATTTTATTGAGTAACAGGGTTCGCACTATCATTAGTAAATATTTGATCTACTTTGTCTGTATTGTTGAAATGCGCCTCTCATATTTTCAAGGTCACTAAATATGATTCCAGTTCGCAGTCATCGTCCAACAAATACCAATTGAACCACATTACAATACCAGAACGGAAACCGTTGACTTTTAAACACGTATCATGCTAGTTTTATAATATTGGCCGGATTTTGATAATGTTGGTACAAGTATCACGGCTTCATACTTCTGACACCTTAGGAAACTGTTGAGTGCCGTACGTCGCTCCCTCCTTCCTGTCTCATGAGACGACCTTTACAGGTGAACAACTTTATTTTGCTGGGTGAGTCTTTTGTTCTCTGGAAAAGTTTCGTCAGCTGTTAAAGATTGAGCTGTGATGGGCATCGGAGCGTTGCAAGTGTTGTAAAAATGTACCTTCGGACCTAGAAACAAAGAACAGTTGGAGGGCAAAATTACTTTATTTAAACCACAAATTTAGTTAATAATATTTAGTGAAAACAGTACGTTTGGTTGGGGGAGGAATTATAAAGGGGGTTTGAGGGTTCTGGAAGTTATATTTTGGCTGTATATTATTTTTCACTTTTTGTGTATAATACTCTATCTTTTAATACAGTCCGGTATTTCATGGTTCGGGAAAAAAATGCGCGGCTAATACCGCTAGGTCTACTAAATACTGTTCTGGACCGTAATTATATAAACTGAACCATTTGTAAAACATGTGAAGCTTTTTTCCACAGGGCCCGCTTCGGTGTTCGCATGGTCTAAGGCGCTACTCTCGAAGTAGGCTAGACTGCCGATGACCGAGATCGAGGTTCGAATCTCGGTCTGGCTTTTCCATTCTCGCTCTACGCGAATGCGCGTACAATTTGTCTGAATATAAGCTTCCTAAGTCCTAAAATATTTGTGTAATTAGTACAAAGGCGTATAACCCGAACGAGTAGTAAGACGCGGTTAGAAACAAACTTTTTTTATTCCAGAAGTTTTTTTTCGCTCTGGGCCAATACTAGTTAACTTCTTAACCCTTAACATGCTACTTTGGGTAACCACCGCGCTGGCGCCACGATCGTTATTAAAAAACAAACCCTCAACCGTACATTTTGGGATGTGCACCAATTAACTTTTCAGTTAAACGAGACTTTAAGATGGGGTGGTAGTGAGCGTGAGTTTAGGGCAGTATTTTCGAAGTTTTATATCATAAACATTTATTTGGCCAAAATAAATCAAATATTTCTTCTATAGAATCATAGTTTAGTTTTCCGCACATGCTAATCTCAACAGTTCTTTAATATCTGTCAAGGGTGTCCTGGAATTTAGTGACAACTTTTTCTCTGCATTTAAAAAGTTTGTCACCAAATGCCGCTATGCTCATGAGAGATATTCAAGAACTCTTGAGATTAGCATGTGCAGAAAGCTAAACTATATGTTTCTATAGAAGAAATATTTGATCTATTTATGGTATAAAAACTGCAAAATTAATGCACTAAACTGCTCACTACCACCTCACCTTAACACGTGTATGTATTGTAAAAACAACCTGTAAGTCCTCTACGGGAATAGTTAGTTATTCAATCTTTCCCACCGGTTTTGGGTGACTATTTTGTAAGGATGATGCTACTGTCATTTATTATTAGATCAAAATTGAAATCAATCGTGTAATATCAATGAATTATTTATTTAACGTAATCACTGTTCTGAACAAGGTGATTAATTACGCGATTCGATATCACGCGTGTTTTTGATTTACTTTATAGGGAGCTGTTCTGAAAAAGTTTTTATCACTATTGATCCTAGATTTTGTCCGGCGCGGAATGGTTAAGGTCATTAAGATTCGGTGATTTTGATATAAATGCTTCCTTATGACGGGACAATCGCCCGGACAGCTCGGCGGCTACAAAGCTAGTGACGGGATCTGCGCTTTTTGAAAAAAGCTATATCTACGAATCACTAGCTTCTAGAAAATTCCTTGGGTAACGGGATGCAGCCGTCTTTTGACCCTCCTCCTTTGTCTTTGGAGAATATTTTGCATGGGTGGACGATATAGACAGAAGGATGCTGAACAACGCAGACCTTTACTACCAAAGATAGTGTTAAAAAGTGAATTTTGAATATTATCACATTCGATCAGATCTTATCTATAAATTAAAGTGGATGCATAAAATATAATATACCCCTTATTCTTTTCATTAGTGGCTAGGTTAGGTTAGGTAGGTTGATAAATGGCTAATTCATGAAACTCGCGATATTTGTAATTTCTGAAAAATATACATTTCTTGTGGTGTTACCACCATATGGGACTCATATTTCAAACAATGGTGCTCTTTTTTATGCTCATTCTACCTTGTGCGCTTATGATGTACTCCAAAGCAGGTACACAAATTCGGCCTGTGTACTTTTAGTACGTAGCTAGATTGGAACGTGCTCCACGTAACGTGATTTGCTGACAAAACTACCAAATAGCGACTAGCAAGGAACCTTGACCAACATGGCAAATATCTTGATGCCGCTGTTGGGTCACGATCGGTTGGTTCATTCCTGGCGTACAGTCTGAAATAGAGCTTCATCTCGAAATACAAGTCTGCAGCAGTTTAATTAGCATGTACCTTTTTTGAGCTCATGACGTGACCAAGTTTCTGTCCTGCGCTTCTTTTTTTCTTTTTTTTCGGTGAACGTGTGAATCCACAGATAGAATTTAAAGGAAATTAACTTGTATTTTCATGGAGGGATGGTAGATAACTTGAGTCATGGACAGTGTTTTTGCAGTTTTAGTAGAAAAAAATGTTGGCATGGATAAATAAAATATTGCCACATTAATGTAGCCATGCAATTGTCTGCACTTTTTTTCTAACTAGGAATTTTAGGGGCACTTCTGTGTTAAAATGGCACTTTATGAATAGCAATTCCTAGGCCTGGTTCTAATAAGCTATACCCTATGTTTGATACATCTTTAGAACGCTATTGTTTAAACTTGCATTAGTGCTGCCTTCTGTAAGATAATCATGAGACCTTTCTGATGAAATTTATATCATGGTTTAATTAATACCAGACAAATTATTTTCTAGTGTTCATAAACCGACTTTGACAGATCTTGGTTCAGGTAGCGGAAACCCTTCCCCTCCCCCAAACTAGCCTACTCAGACTGCAGATTCAAAAGAAAACTTAGGACACAATGGTCCTTTTTTTTTCTCCAAGCGAATTTTATAGATGTAAGCAGTCTTAAAATACTTTCGACTTGTTACTTGTCTGAAAAGGTTTGTTCTCATTAAATGGATCGGACCATTGCTACGAACAATTTGAAAGTGCGGTTGTAACTGAGAACTGCCAATATCACTTCCCAGTGCCCAAGGACTCTCTGGCTCAAGGAGCGCAGCCGAACACACGTCGGGGTGTCTGTCTCGCGTATGTAGATCTTGTTTCTGCACTCTGCTCATGTCTCTTAGTCTTCACGGGACACTGTTTTATCTCCATAACACATCTTTTCTCCAGACACTGGTTATTGCGTCCTGAATAATATGGTCCCCAGTATTACATTCGTGGAGTCGAACTATCGTTCCGTCAGCCACGACTCTGTCGGAGGAAGTGTGGACAGTCGCTTCTTGTTCCATTTCTCACGCAGAAGGGATCGAGGTCACGCAGATACACTCGCTGCCTCATGCCAACTGTACACTTTGTAGTGAGTCGCCTTTCACTTGTTGCACGAGACGCTACGTTTGCACGGGGAGGCTTATCCTGAATCTGCTTTGGGAGTAGACCTATCTTAGGGCTGGGCAACTAATTTAAACTTTTTTTGAACCAGTTTCATAGTCTTTGAGTACGCCTCAAGTGCAGCGCTTTGCTAAATACAGGAAGACGCCTCCCTAGATAAGAATAGAATGGGCCACTTTCATACGTGAAATTGGCCCATTCCAATAGTTTGGGTAGGTGTCGTCTTGTATTTAGTATCGACTCGCACTTTAGGCATGGCTAAGTTTGACTATGAAACTGGCTCTAAGACGTAGAGTAGTATATAGTCATTTTTATTTTTATCCTTGCTTCTTAACTTTATTTTAACTTATCTCTTTAAGGTAGGGGTAGGTCCCCTTCGGTTTCTCAATCCTGCCGCCAGGAACGCTATCGGTGCCAACGTGTGTGTAGGGGTAGGCAAACTGAGACACTAGGAAAAGTTTAGTGATCCAATAAGCTTCTGTTCTAGTTTTACGAATATTTTTAGTTTTCGTGACAATGTGAGTTCCTGCAATGTCATTATTAGTTGTCCTTTACGTTCAATGTGGTCGTTATTTTTATATTTTTTGCGTGCGATTCATTGGTTTAGGTATGTTATCAAAAGAAATGTGAGTTGTGTGGCAAAAGAGTCATGTGTTGAAAAGGTAGAAGTCACAATGTTAGTTTGAGGGTTGTTCCTAATTTCGTCCCCCTTCATGTTCCTTATGAAATGGAGAATAATTGTTATGGTCGCCCATTGAAAGACTTACGGCGCATAGCAAGGCAGTATCGGAGCAGTTCATGAGTCTGGATGGACTACGGCCGACTTGTAAATGGTTTCAGCATTTTTTGGCGACTACAAATACATCATAAAGATCCCGTTTTAATTTTAGACTGACATTATTCGTACACACGCAACATCAACGTCGTAAATACCGACGTTAAAAATGGCGTTTCAATTGTATGTTTGCCCCCACTCCCCTTTTCAACAGCGAAAGTGAAACCACTTGATGTTGTATATATGTTTCCTCTCAAGAATTGTTATGCTCAAGCAATTGAAATTTAGTTGTGTAACTATCGTGGTCGCATAGATAGCAATATCCAGTTAGCTGGGCTGTTCATTAAAGCCTATGGGCCAGTTTCATAGTCAAATTTAGTACGCCTCAAGTGCGAGTCGATACTAAATACAAGACGTCACCTACCTGAAATTGAATGGAATGGGCCAGTTTCATATGCGAAAATGGCCCATTCCATTTTGGTTTAGGTAGGTGTCGTCCTGTATTTAGTATTGACTCTCACTTTAGGCGTACTAAATCTGACTATGAAACTGGCCCTATGAGCTTGCTGCAGTCATGCAAACTGCTGTCAATGGATTTCCATTGCATAAAATATTTTACATGATTTCATAAAACATGCTTCAGCGCCAAAAACCGTGTGAAATTTATTTGTGATACTTGCTCGGAAGATTAAACGCTCATCTTAAAAAATAAGGGAAATTTCTGATTTTAACTCTTTAAGTAAAATTGTTTTTACTAACTCACTGTATTCGACCAATTATGTTCACATTTGTAATGACTTTTTGTAAATACAATTAATAAAATCAGAATAATTTTTTTTCAAACATCATAACTAAGCCTACCTAATTTTTTTCGGATTTTTTGGGGGATGAAATTAGGAACATTTTTTGGTTCTGCCCTAAAAGTAGGTCTTTTTGTAATTATTTTTTTTACACAAACTATTGATCATACAGGTAATGTGGCTTGGTTTCCAGATTAAAGGATAGTTAACGAAGGTAATGTCAAATTTTGGAGCACTTACGTCAGTTAATACGGTCTCAAAATACGAAAAAGTTACTAGGGGACGAAATTTGGGCTCCCTATTTTATTCCTTGAAATCCAATTTCCGTATCTTTGCGGAAAATATTTGTAAAAAATTAAATGTGTTTTCATATTAAACTGTTTCATTTAGCAAATATGACCGACCAAGGTTGTTTTGGTAATACTTGGATATTATTTGAAAGTACTCGGTTCACCCTGAAAAGTAGCAGTCCTAACTTGACGTATTACACTGACTACATCTTAAAATGAATATCATGCAAGTAGCAAATAACTGTAATTACAGGAATGTCCATATGAAGGGAACCACAATTGATTTAATTTAAATTGATTAAATCTTGACGCGGAAATCTAACCCGGGACCTTATTATTAGCGCGCCAATGCTTCACCACTGATATCTCCAGGAATCGTCCCGTGCTCGGGATTGTTCTCGTCACAGAGGCAGTCTATGAACGATGTGTCAGCTACAAGTATGAATGAAGAATTACCCTGAGCAAGGGACGAATCTTGGATAGTTAGGTGTCGTCGACCTCATTGGTCTTAGGACTCGGTGGTCGTGGGTTCAAATACAGCTGGGGTCTGCTTATTTATTTTGAGCTATATGAATCCGTAGCACAACTTCCTTCGGAGGGTAAGTAAATCCGTTGGTCCCATGACGATTGGGGCATGTAAAAGAATCCTGGAAGGTGTGGGAAGATGCATTTCCCGGCAAAATTAGTAGGCCCTTTTGCTTTCGCTCACGTAATACATTCTCGTAGATTATATATAAAAACTGGTAGAACATTGGCGCGCTAAACCAAAGGTCCCGGGTTTAATTCCCGTGTCCAAATATCATTTTAAACAAATTAAAATTCTTAAAGGCTGCGCCATGATGTAACCAGTTAAGTTAAGCTTGCTAACTTAGAGTAAACGAACGGTCCATGATATATTAGTGAGGTTATAAGACTTACTTAGAGTTTGAATGGATCGTTTTACTAAACGATCGACTGAGAATTGATCGGTCAGTAGCGATCGAAAGGTTTCCAGCCTTCAGGCACAGTGAGTCACTCTTATCAGCACTGATTTTTTTTCTTTTGAATGGCTGCCCATTCTTTTCCCACATTAATGCGGGCACATTTCCTCTAACTTCTACCTCTCACTTCTCCCACACTAACGTAATGACTTGAGACGCGGTAATAAACTGAACCAATGTTAAACGCCATGTTTACGCGTCACGGTGCGAATTGTCAACGGAGGTTACCGGTTATCAGCCAAGTACGCACGTCTTGGCGTGTGAACATGTCATTGAAAGGTTTGTTGAGTCCGTTCTGTGTTTGCTTGGCTTGAGACTCTGACAATTAAAAATCGCTTTGTGGATCCGTGAACGTGTCCCATTGTCTCAGTAGGGAAACAATTTGGTTCCGGGGCTGTAAGCGGAATGAAAAAAAACAAACTCGAATCAGGGACACATAGCGCGCGGTGTGTTTGTTGGAAGGTCGGGAAACGTGTCTTTGCCTGTAAATCCTGGTATAAATTGATAACTCTCTCTAGTATGATTAGAACAGGAATTTGAACCCGAGGTGGAGAAGTCAGATGGACTGATGCTATCAGCGTAGTCCAAAACTGTACCGAGTGAGTTAGGTGACCTGGCGGTATAGGGGTAAAAGGGGGCGGCCAGACTGGGCGAGCGCGCGAGCGACTAAAATCTAAAACGGAACCCATTGGTTGTAATGAGAGGTTGGCCACCTCTCATTGGAGGGAGCGCGCTCGACCCGGTACAGTCTAGTTTACAGGCGCTAGGCAATATTATTGTATGTTGGTTCATTGAGTGCTAGGAAAACTTCTCATTTTGACGTTTTTATTAATATCGATAGGTTTAGCACACTTGCTACTAACGGACTAATTTAATTGGTGAGATCATAAACTATACCTATATACATATGTAAAACTGATATGTTAAAATACTTCAATATTATCAAAGTAGGCCTTTACAAATAATAATCACCATTAGCGTGGAGAGAGGATGATAAAACCACAATAAATCACTTGTCAAAAACCACCCTCAGTCCAGTGAGCCAAAATTCGGAGCCTCCCCGTCAACAACTAACGAGAGCTATCTGCTAATCACGCGCACGCTCGCCAGTCTGGCCGAACCCTTACTACAGATTGCGTTACGATTTCAGATCAAAATTTGATAGATTTCTTTGTAATTATGGGTGCTACCAAACAAAATGGCTCTTAAAAATTCTGTTTTTTCATCCATACGAATTTTTTTAAATGCGCACTCGTCATTCAACAAAATAGTTCTGACCAGAAAATCGCAATAATTCTCCGCTCGTCTTAAAAACTATTTTTCCCACCAAAGTATTTTTCGCTTTTGAAGAACTGTATCATATTAAAAGCCGCAGCAATGTGCGAATCCATCATGAAAGGAACCAGACTGGAGAGATGGGTCTGCTCGGTGTGGACGCGCAACATCGGTGGATACGAGTTGGTGTGTGCGCGGGTGATGTTGCCGAGTCGCTGAACTGGGTACTAGGCTTATATTACATTTTGTCACCCACTTCAGTGTCCGTATGGTCTAAGGCGTCACTCTCATGATAGGCTGAACTGCCCAAGATGGGAAGATCGGGTGCACTGAGGGTGTTTCCACTATCCACGAAAATATGGGTACACTTCCTCTAAATTCAATCTTCCTCGTCCCTGACACATAAGCGGAATTAGCACACACGTATAACCCAAACGGTTAGTAAGACGAGGTGTAAAACTATTTTCCCCCCTCATGTAGGTTAGCATTTGTGACTCCAAACTAACGTTTGTAACCAATCTCCAAGCTGTCTGTACTTTACTTTTAAAACCATCTTGCAGATATGTTCCTGTTTTTCTCGTGAATTCTAGGAGAGATAGGAAGTATTTTAATCGCCAATTGGCTTGGAATTCCAGATTTTGATGTGTCGACGTTTTATACATAACCCCCCCACACACCGGAAAGCAGAAATATTGGTTTTCGCAATTCCGTTTGTTACTTGACCTAGAGCCGAAATTACTCTACCTATCGGGATGATTGATATATAGGATTTTCGTAAGATTCCCCATGAGTTTTTTTATTACCTAACTTATCCTTTAAAAAAATATGATAAGTTTACTGATAAAGATTCCCCATGAGTTTTTTATTACCTAACTTATCCTTTAAAAAAATATGATTAGTTTACTGGGCATAAATAGATGATTTTTATGAAATTTGTTAGGACAACTTTAATTAAAATTAATTTCCCCAGTGAGTGTCATTGTTTTAGGATTAGGTTTTTCCCTCTCTATATATTTTGTAAACATTTTCCTACCTGGGTAGATGCAAGGTACCTCATAGTTTCAGAGCTCTATTTAAGGTAAAGGAGCGAGGAAGTAACTCCGAGATTTGTTGATTGTATCGGAAACACTGCTGTAGTCAGTGTAACCCAGCTTCCTCTACAGGCTGTAGAGGAAGCTGGGTTGCACTTTTTTCTCTCTTAAGAATCCGAAACTGATTCGGTCTTGGTAAAAACTTGAGCGTGAAATTAATGGCCGATGCAAGTTTCTAATCCCTTTTTGTTTTAGACACTAGAGAAAATTCGTAAGGGGAGTGCTAAACTTAGTAGTTTTTGAAACCGCCGCCTGTGTTTCAGGTAATGATAGTGCTGACGCGCATCAGTCTCGCGCAGGTCCGATCTCGTCCCGCAGACTGGTACGAGGTACCGTTATTGGGCAACTCTGGCTCGGCTGCACAGCGGCTCAAGTCCATGTCGCTTGCAATAAAAGAAAGTCTGCGACGGTGACATTTCATTTTTGACAAAGATATATCAAACGGACCTCTTTTTAATACCAACATTTCTTTGACAAATTTAAAATTTTCATTAATTTAAGCTACCGATTATATCATCGCACGAGAATTTTTCTGAGCGAGAGCGAAAGGGCTTATCAATTTTGCCGGGAAAGGTATTTTAACATACCGGTCCAGGGTTCTTTTACATACCACAATCGACATGGGACCGACGGCTTACTTCCTCTCCGAAGGAAGTTGTGATACGGATTTTTATCACCCAGTAAAAAAATTCGTAGACCCCGGCTGGGTTTGAACCCACGAACATCGGATGGATTGTAATGATAGAGGGATTTTATATTTCTGTAAAAAGGTGTTATTTTTGGTTTTATATCCATCGAATGTTAGTAAATCTTGTAATTTTGTATTTAATTCGTGTTTTTTATTTTGATAATATTTTATGCAAATATCTGGCCTTTCTGCGAGTCTGAGTTTGAGTGTAGACTGGACTGCCAACGACGGGAAGTCCGGTTTCGAATCCCGGTTGAGTTTATCTAGGGTGGTTTTTACTAAATATTTTCAATCTTTCCCACTCCACGCAAATGC
The DNA here is from genome assembly GCA_902151455.1 of Timema bartmani. NCBI lineage: Eukaryota > Metazoa > Arthropoda > Insecta > Phasmatodea > Timematidae > Timema > Timema bartmani. The sequence goes on from CABFWB010000200.1 coordinate 267,294, forward strand.
GGCTACACTTCCTATAAATTTAACCTTCTCTAACACACATATGTGTACAACCTGAAAAGGTTTAAAGAAACTGTGCTAAAAAAGATCTGGCCTTTCTGCGATTCTGAGTTTGAGTGTAGACTGGACTGCCAACGACGGGAAGTCCGGTTTCGAATCCCGGTTGAGTTTATCTAGGGTGATTTTTACTAAATATTTTCAATCTTTCCCACTCCACGCAAATGCGGCTACACTTCCTATAAATTTAACCTTCTTCTCTAACACACACATGTGTACAACCTGAAAAGGTTTAAAGAAACTGTGCTAAAAAAAAGTAGGGGAGGGGGTGGTATTGCGTCGTCCGCACACTATCAGGTGGTGCCATTTTAACGTGTTGGATAGAAGCGAGCTTGGGTCTGTGGCAGACCGTGTGGAGTGATGTCTTGTCCTGATGACTTGTAACAAGGTAATATCCCACCACTTGTTGAGTCGCGTGATCTCCTCGCCGGATACTGACCCCCCTCCCCTTACCCTCGCCATCCCAGTGAACAACTGGTTGCATTCGTTGCAAGTTCTTTACAAACTGAAACAGTTTCCACATCACGTCGTACGTTTGGCCCAGGGCAATTGCCCGGTTGTCGGGACACCTTGGCCTCGGTCGGTAGCGTGTCAAGCTACTGAACTAGGTCCCGGGTTCGATTCCCCGACATGACTGGGAAAATGTAGGTTTATAACGGCGCCCCTGAGGAGGTACCCTTCGTTTATCGCGAAAGGTAGCAAGTAGTCTTACCTTGACGGATTACACTATGACCCTATCTTATAACCTGTACCATAGTGTAATAATGCAAGTTAAGGTTGTCTTAAGAACCGGTCGATCCAGTTGTTTTCTTAGGTCTTGGTAGAGTATTGCGTTGGGGTGAGGTGATGGTGGTCATTGCAGCTGATTCTGATGAATCCTCATCTCATAACGACTCTTCAGGGAATGTGGATTGAACTCTTGTAGCATGGCGTTTATAGCCAATTTTTACAAATATTGGTTTAGTGAAAGTTCGCTCCCCCCCCCCCCCCNAATAAAATACATAAATTTTATCACAAGATTTGTTTTTATTTGAAAAATTGGTTGTATGCTAGACTCATTTTCTTTCAGAGTTTGTTTCCTCAGAAGATTGGCGAAACATATGTTAAGATAGGTAGATTTTCCCCCATTGCCTTGGTTTCATAGACTGTACGTGAACACCGACATTATTCCTCCAGGTGGAAGCGGGTCGCATTTTTATGATTACAAAGGTCGACACAGCATGGTTCTACTTGCTATAGTTGACGCAAAACATCCATTCATCATGTGAGATTTCTGTAATAACGGTTCAGTTTCAGATGTAGATGTTCTTCACAATACTAAGTTTTTTTGAGAAACTTGAAAATCTATTGGAGCATTTCACCTGAAGAAAAAACAAAACCGTTGTAGAACTTTATCCTATATATTTGTCGCCGATGATGCGTTCCCTTTAGGAATGGACACGATGAAACCGTTTGGACGGGCAAATCTGGATTCTCAATTAAAAAAAAGGGGGGTGACCTGGTGGTCTAGGGGTAAGGTGTGAGACTTCTGTGCTGAGGGTCCGGGGTTCAATCCTCGCTCCCGGCACAGATTTATCTGATTGCCAAACCCTTCCTTCACCTCTGACAGGACGTGTATTAATCACAACTTGTGAATGTGAGGAATGCCAGGCCTCCACCGTGGTTCGGATCCCACGTTAAACTGTAGATCCTCCATTTCATCTCGCAATCACCCTACCATTACACATTAGCGTA
>CABFWB010000200.1:270015-283807 GCA_902151455.1 Timema bartmani
TAGATTTTAACAGCTGTAAGCTAAATGACTCGTGCAAATGTTGGCTACTCTACAATCCTTGTTTACATTATCTCTATTTTAAAAGGTGTGGAATTAATCTACTCCAGTTGCGATGCTACAAACACTTGTACGCAGATAACGAGACGCGTTGGCAGGTGACAGACAATATACGGGCGCAAACATTTACTAGTCCGCGTGATTAGCTCTCGAACTTAGAATGTTTCCAGAAACCAACGTTAGATTTTTTTTTAATCTTCGTATTTTATTACTATCGGTTAAATCTCTACGCGTATGTACTAAATACTCGAGTTAGGGATGAGGAAGGTTAAATATAGAAGTGCTGCACCATTTTCGTGGGTGCAGTGGAAAACCATCCTCAGCACACCCAACCGGATTTGAGCCACGTTATTCCAGTCATTGTCAGTCTAGTCCATGGAGTGAGTAGCGCCTTAGACCATGTGGACACCGAAACGGGTATCTTCAGTGTTCTATATTACACTTGTACTTACTAATATTAAGGCTTTTATTAAAATTATTTACTTTTTTAAGTCTTTGCCCGTGTACCTCCTCCCCCTGAGCGCGCCACTGAGACGTATCGTCGGGAATTACTAGTTGTATTCAAAGTTTTTCTTTCAATAAATACTTTCCTAAACCAATTTAAAAACCTGTATTTTTATTGGACATTTATACTCGGTCGGCACATGTGTTACATGTTGGGGATGATGTGGGTATGTAAGATTATAGTTGGGTCCAGCACTGTGGGAGGGAAGGACGGAGCTAGGCTGGTTCCGGCGCTGTAGTAGGGAAGGACGGAGGAGCTAGGCTGGTTCCGGCGCTGTAGTAGGGAGGGACGGAGGAGCTAGGCTGGTTCCGGCGCTGTAGGAGGGAGGGACGGGGGAGCTAGGCTGGTTCCGGCGCTGTAGGAGGGAGGGACGGGGGAGCTAGGCTGGTTCCGGCGCTGTAGGAGGGAGGGACGGCGGAGCTAGGCTGGTCCCTGCGCTGCGGGAGGTACAAAAGAGCAGACTCGATGAACCAAGGAGTTGTAAAATGTGCATTCGAGCATCATGAGCTTGTTTTCTCATGTCGGTGCAAGCTGACGTTATAACCTGGCCCGGCCCTATACGGAGCTAAGGGGGGCTTGAACTAGAGACTTGTCATGTGATGGGTGTCTCGGCTCCAGGTGTTCCAGGTGCAATGACTCAAACATGAGTAGTTCTCTGAACCATAACTTTGTTGTTAGACCGTGAGGACAGAAACTTGCATCGGTGATAGTGGTGTGAGCCTCGCCTTGTCTGGTATGACGGTGATGGTCGGGGCTCGAATCCCGGCTGAGTATTGTTGTGGGACTTTCCAGAATTATCTTACACTCCCCTTTCACGCAAATGCATACAAGTAGACTCCTTTAGTAGCATTCTTACCTTGACGGCTAACACACTGACGCAATCTTCCAAGCTACACCGTGTGACCAAAGCAAGGTAACCGGTAGGTAAGCTTTTAATTCCATCTTCATCTCAACCTTATTAGTGTAAATATGGGAATATTCCGGACAAATGAGAACTGAAAAAAAACCCACCTAAGGTATCGTCAAGCATAATGAAATCCATATTTGTCATTCGCCAAAACTCGGATTATTATTCATTAACTCGAGCATTTCCATTCTGCACAAAGAACATGGTTTATTTATTATCTCAGTTTGTTGCGTCAACAGACCCCCCTCCCCCCCAAAGAATGGGTACTTGTCTTTCGCTAAGAATTGATTTTACCTCGGACCAACTTTACTAATATTAAGCTGGATAGCTTATACTGAACTGTAGTCTGCTGACGATTTATTGCATTCATTTCTAATTAATATTCTACTACGGAATGCGTAATCTGTTTGTGACATGGCACGAGAAAGGGGGGTTGGGGGGACCTTATCTTAACCGAGGAAATATTTCAGGGCAGTTGATGATAGTGATCTGGATCAAAACTCAAAATATCATCTTTTTAGATTATAGAAGCAAACGCTACTTTTAGTCTCTTGAAAAATTTGAAATAGGTTTTAGTTCGTATTTTATATCCTAGATAGCAGAGCAGGCATTATGGTACTTGTATTTAAATAAATAAACTTTTAACTTGTTTTCTCAAAACGCACTTTTAACTTACTGGTTAAGATTGCAATAACTTTCTCAATTTTTGGAATATGTTTACATATTTTACACCAAATTATTCATCAATTTGTGATCTTTCTAGTGATACTTATAAACTGAATATTGACCTGGGTGAAGATAAGGTCCCTTTTCCCATCTCGCGTCACATTAATAATTTCTTATGGTTGATTGATGGTGCCCAATCCAATATGTACCATAAAAAGTTCCCAACACACCACAGTAGTATTCTGCTAAGAGGAAAAAGAGAAATGGGTCGATACGTCAAGAGGTTGTTGCGAATATGACCTCTGTACCATCCCAAGCTTGGTCTTAATATCTTTTCGAGGTCACCCAGGTTTAACCTGAGGGAGCAGCCAAGGTGATATTTTCTAGGTAACTAACTACTGGCGCATTGTTGAACCCTAGACTGTAACTTGTTAGGCGTGCGGCCGGAACTGCTGGGGTAACTTCCTTCGAAATTGACAAACAAATGAGTCGAGATAAGACTTAAGCGAAAATACTTGTATAGCAAGTGTACTAAGTAAAAACAATCCTAGTGAATGTTGATATAAAAAAAAAGTCCATAAGCTCAAAATATTACTTCTGAATTAGCGCGAGTATGTCTTTTGAATGGTCTGATAGATCTTATCCTACACCTCTAACAGATTAAGTGGAACCCCCCTGCCCCCATCTTCCTTCTCCGCCATCCACTTTTGTAGATTCCTCTTTCCGACGAAACTTTTCATGGATATGGTATTTTAACCTATGATAATACTAAACAAAGGTTTTATCACCACACGACTGGCTCTCACTTTCTAAAGCCTGTTGAGCAAGTGTTGATAATGTTTCGTTTAGTAGAGTAAGAATAGTGTGACACCTTTCAGTAACGCAATTGTCACTTTTGGGGTGCTGCGAAATTCATAAGTCCGTAATATTTTTATGTATTAAATACTTATAATCTAGCGATTTTGTATTATAACAATTTTGCGATTATAAAATAACTCATAAAGCCTGGATCTGAAGTTTTATACCAAGGTGCCGCGAAATAAATGGGATGTATCAAAATATGCCGTCCTTGTGTAAATATTGAAACCCTTACCTAAACTGATATCTAATTAATTTAATTCGTTTGAAAAAATATTAACGATAGCTATGTAGTTTCCTAATGAATAGTTAAAATGTAACGATTCTTTCAACTGAACTAGTTCATGATTTAGTTAAAAATGAACTAAAATACGACGCGACAGCAAACAAACGTGATTCGTCTGCCGATCTTGAACACAAACTATGCAGGATTGTGTGGGTTATAAAGGAGTTGATTTATTTGACCTTGCCAAGCGAAGTTGCACCCCCTTAACCTCCTCTTCCTCAGTTATATGATAAATAGATATTGGAACAATGATAAGTTATTATATATCACTGGGGTAATGAGCTCGTGCATGATTGAACGGCTGTTACAGGAAAGGTCTTAGCTGGGGGGTGGGATTTTCAAACCCACCGAAATTGTATGAACAAAATATGACTTTATTTATGGCCTAACAATATCAAAATTAAGATAAAAGTACAAATTAGGGGGCTTTGTTAACATAAAAAGCACTTCAGAGAGCTTCTAGAGGTGATAAATATTTATAATTCTAGCCTTTGGTAGTTTGTGTTGCCAAAAAAACACTTCAGATAGCTTCTAGAGACGTTTAATATTCAGAATTTTTCCTAGCCTACGGCAGTTAGGGGGCTATTTTACCATAAAAAAACACTTGAAAGAGCTTTTAGAACTGTTCCTCATTTGTAATTTTTTTTTCTAGCTTCTGGTAATTGGGGGATGTGCCCGCCAAATCTCCCCTCCCCGGCTGAAATTATTTGCTGGCTACGGCCTTGGTTACATTTGGGGTGCTGCGAAATTCATAAGTCCGTAATATTTTTATGTATTAAATACTTATAATCTAGCGATTTTGTATTATAACAATTTTGCGATTATAAAATAACTCATAAAGCCTGGATCTGAAGTTTTATACCAAGGTGCCGCGAAATAAATGGGATGTATCAAAATATGCCGTCCTTGTGTAAATATTGAAACCCTTACCTAAACTGATATCTAATTAATTTAATTCGTTTGAAAAAATATTAACGATAGCTATGTAGTTTCCTAATGAATAGTTAAAATGTAACGATTCTTTCAACTGAACTAGTTCATGATTTAGTTAAAAATGAACTAAAATACGACGCGACAGCAAACAAACGTGATTCGTCTGCCGATCTTGAACACAAACTATGCAGGATTGTGTGGGTTATAAAGGAGTTGATTTATTTGACCTTGCCAAGCGAAGTTGCACCCCCTTAACCTCCTCTTCCTCAGTTATATGATAAATAGATATTGGAACAATGATAAGTTATTATATATCACTGGGGTAATGAGCTCGTGCATGATTGAACGGCTGTTACAGGAAAGGTCTTAGCTGGGGGGTGGGATTTTCAAACCCACCGAAATTGTATGAACAAAATATGACTTTATTTATGGCCTAACAATATCAAAATTAAGATAAAAGTACAAATTAGGGGGCTTTGTTAACATAAAAAGCACTTCAGAGAGCTTCTAGAGGTGATAAATATTTATAATTCTAGCCTTTGGTAGTTTGTGTTGCCAAAAAAACACTTCAGATAGCTTCTAGAGACGTTTAATATTCAGAATTTTTCCTAGCCTACGGCAGTTAGGGGGCTATTTTACCATAAAAAAACACTTGAAAGAGCTTTTAGAACTGTTCCTCATTTGTAATTTTTTTTTCTAGCTTCTGGTAATTGGGGGATGTGCCCGCCAAATCTCCCCTCCCCGGCTGAAATTATTTGCTGGCTACGGCCTTGGTTACAGGCTGCATTCTGCAAACTGCTGGGTTACAAGATTTAATTGGCTGGCGACTAAACTATTGCACGAGGTCAACGAACTTCTAATTTCAATGAACTATTATCAAACAATATGTTGTGCCCGTCCTTCTCCTTAATATCTGAGCAGCTAGTGTTTCTTGGCAGCGTGCATTTGACATTGGCTGGTGGTGGATCATAAAGATCGTTGTTTGTCTTAATTCCGTCCCCAGAGATAGTTCGAGAGTAACTAGTTAGTTCTCTAGGAGACTCAGACAAGTTGTTCAGGCTACGTCATCCACACTGGCTATCCTCTCCATGGTACCGACTCGTACCAGCCGACCGAAGGCCGCCCTGAGCTTTGGTTCTCTCCATTCAATTCTCGCGTCGCACGACCGCCATAGGTCGAGGAGGGGTGGGAGGGGATGTCCTTTCTTGCTTGGGGGTTCTTTTAGGGCGGTACTTGGATACTAGCGTGTATTGTGAAAGTGTTGAACTTCTGCTGCTAAAATAATAAATTATATCGTGGATATCGAAACATTTCAGAGCGTGAATCTTTGAATACGATATTTTGCTTATTGGAACATGTTTTCCAGAGCTTGTATCAGCGTCAATAACGACATTTCCCACGTCGTAGCGAATTTTTCCAGTATATTATACGCGTCTCCAAAATCGATAACATACATTATCCGACTCCCTGCATTGCCTGTTGCATTCGGTATTATCACCCTCCCTAAGAAATACACAACTTCCATAGTGCTAAAAACTTGCTGATGAGCACGCGGATTAAATGTCAGGCTCATCTGTTTCCTGGTGACTGGAGTGAACTTGGCTCGAGTATAGTTTACTTGGGTGGAACGTTTTGTTTAACTCTCTCCACGCAGATTAGGATACATTTTCACGAAATTCTGTCTTCCTCATCCCTACCCCGATAGTGCAAAGAAATGTGTATATACCGTGAGGTTAGCAAGACGCGCAGTAAAAATAACTGATGAAACCCATGATGGAATATTGTTCATAATAGGCTAGAGTATTTTGCCAAACCCGCATCGCTGTCGGCACGCGCCTGCGCATTAAAGTAAAACGCACTTTATTTCCAGGAAGTATTTAATATCTAGTCCCGTGCCAAGCAATCTCTCGGAATACTAATAACAAGCAGTTATGATGAGGATGAAGGGAACGAGATAAAAGGCCTGTGTTTTTATAGTTTTTACTCGCTTTACTCGTTGGAGGTCCCACCCCCAAACCCCCAGTGAGTTTTCTTTGCAAGTGGTTGTAAAATAATGTAATTCCAGCGTTGTTTTGAACGTAACAACTTAGTTACCTGTATTGTATATACCGCACCTACTTTAAAGTTTCTTCGCCATTTTGAATTTTTTTCGGGGGTTCAAAATTAATTTTTTTAACTTTTTGAAATTTTCCCGTCAGTTACAGGCTAGAAGCTATAAGTTTGCCCAATTTCAAGTTTCTAGCTCATCTGGGAGTGGGTAAACATTGTCAGTGAGTCAGGCATTTGGCTTTATAGTAGTATAGTAACAAAAGATTTTTGACTAAAATAAATAGAACATTGCTCCAGTAGAACTATAATTTAATTTTCTTCACACGGTGATAACAGCTCTTGATTATGTCATGATCATAGCGGCATTAGATGGAAATACTTTTTAAATGAAGAGAAAGTTGTCACTTAATTCCATAACACCCTTGGCAGATATTCAACAACTGTTGTCACTTTGTGAAGAAAATTAAACTAAATGTTTCTACTAGAGAAATAATTTATTTCTTTTAGTAAAAAAATTTTGCTAAAAAAACCTGCAAAAATACTGGCCTTTTTTCACATACCTAACATCCCCACTTTAGCGTCCAAATCGAATTATTTATGTAAGCCCCTAAACAAACGATACGACTAAAAGTGATTTCAGGGTTGAGTTAAACTCTCGCTAAGGGTACAAACTTTCATATCAATAACGTGGGTTTCTTGCCTACCTCTGAAGGAAACTGCGTGATTAGGTATATATGTCCCTTTTCCGTAAAATGGTAAAATGACTATTTGGGGTTCAGTTTTTCTCGGCTTTAGTTCCGAGGCAATGTGTTTTTAATAACTTTACCCTACATATATTAAAGCCCAATTTTCTTACGACTGGACATGGCGGATATAAATGTTACTACATCTACTTAAGATGTTTTATCAACTTTGACCTAAACAGATGTCTGTATTTTCTAAAAGGTAATTCTTTGTTCATTAGTAAGAAAATTGAGGTATAGGTGACTGGTTTGTGTGTGTAAAAAAAAAATTATCTTTACGAAATCCTTGCAACATCGAGCATCCTCTGATCTAATACTGTCAAACTGCGCTGACATCACGGCGCCAGTCCAGTCCAGTCTTGGATCGGAAGGCAGTATTTGTGCAGTCCCGGGTTCAATGCCCCGCCCGCTCCAAGTGGTTTGTCGCTCAGTGAAAGTCTTGCCTCTGTCGTGTTACCGGGAAGCAGTGGTTGGTTACTTACGTAAATTCCCCGTCGGACATTAGGCGGCGGGTGGCTCGATAACCCCGCTCCCTCCCCCTTGTGGCCGATTGTCCTCCTTCCCCCCAACCCATGGATTGTCTTGAGGGAGGGGGCTATTTATTGAAGGCGCATAGGCAGAATTTGTGTACCTGCTTTGGAGTACATCAAAAGCACACCATTGTGTGTGGTCTTAGTCCTATATGGCAACACCGCAAGAATTTACATATCGCGAGTTTAGTGAATTAGCCAGTTATCAGTCAAACCACTGAAGTAGAGTAACCTGTGGTTTAATAATTTGATTATAATCATTGTAAGGGAGTTGTTTACAATACATATTTGCCATGTAGCCACGTGGTGCAATTGTTTTTCCACGGGCGCATTTGATCCATATCTTCAGTTCTTAAGAGGTTTCTTCTCCCTCTTGTTCGCTCGACATGTTCTCCGTTGTGGGAGATATTGAACTATTTGTAACTTGACTTTACGTTTAATTCTTTGCCTGCTTCCCCTCCTAATAATCATCCCTCGTTTCCTGTGTGCGCGCCAGGAGATGGAGGGCTCGTCTTGGGGAACTGTGGTACTCTTCAGACTTTGGAGACTCTAGTTCGATTCTGGTAGATGTTTATATTCACCCTCGTCTTCTTACTCAGCTAGGAAGTGTTGCTGGTCCAATAACGAGTAAAGTGTATTAACATTTAAAAAAAATCTTTCTCTCCTTAGTGACCCGGTTCGGTGGCCTCGTGGTCTAAAACGCTACTCTCGTGTTGAGACTAGATTGCCGAAGACAGTGATCAGGGGTCGATCCTAGTAGGGTGCACTGACGATAGTTTTCCACCCCCCCCTCCAGACAAATGCGGGTGCACTTCCTTTCTCTCAAACCTTCCTAATGACTAACCCATTAGTGTAATTATTATATAGGCGTATAACCCGAATGGGTAGTAAGACGTGGTGTTAAAAAAAATAGTATACTATTCATATAATCTTATAAAGGTTATCTATAAACAGACTTTTCTTAAGATTTCTGACCCCCCCTCCCCCCCCGTAACAGTATGTCACTAATATGTTTATGAATCCTCAAACATACTCTTACAGAGGGTCTTTTTGTAGACCCTCTTTAGGCTCATGTGGCCTAAAGTCCGTTCAGCGTAGGAATTGTTTTCTTAAAGGCCTTTTTCCCTACCATAAATTTATTATATAGTAGTATATTGGTAGGAAAAAAGACCTTTCAGAAAGTAATTCCTACCGTGAATGGAGTATAGCTTGAATCCTCGGATAGAAGCCGTGCTCTAGCGATAGACCCTTGACCTAGATCCTTGTAGCTGTTCGTACCCGTCGTCACCAGCCTCTGAAAACTGTCGGGATGATTTCTTTCTCTCTTTCATTAACCTCCAAACTGAAAGATGTTATTAGTTTTCACCGCGCCATTTTTTGCCCCAGGGCTGGAAAGCCAAACAATTGGCGTCACTTGGGAGGTCTCGGAGGAGGAAGTAATTTCACTGCAAGTATATGCAGAACAGTAAAACAATTTTTGTAGACGCGACTGGGATTTTTTTTTTTGCAAGATCTTTTTTAAAAGGAAATAATTAAAGAGGGAAAGGAATTCCTATCGTTGGAAACCTTTTCGATTTTCTTACACCAAGTTTAGAACCTTGCCATTCATTATCTTAAACGATAGGAATTCCTTTCGCTCTCCAAGTTTGACTCAATCAGGACATGATACCAATTTTTTTTATGTAACTGAACATATTGATAGCTTCCAATGTGTCGCGACACGCGGTCTTGGAAATGCTCTTGTAAATGAATTATTAAATATTTTGTGACCAACATCTTCGGTCACAATTCTTTAGGATTGACTTTTTCACTGGGCTGAACTGCAAATAACTGGGATATCGGTGTTCGAAATCCCGATCGGGTGAAGTGAGTTTTTTCCTAAAATGCTTAAAATTCTCCTTACGCAAATACGGCCACATTTCCCAAACATTTTACCTTCCTCATTCATTATCAATTGTAGTAAATACGCGGATAACTGTAATGGGAAGTAAGACATGGCGTACAAAATATATCGGTAGTTTATGTTGTAAAGGTTGCATTTATTTTTTACATTTTGTTAAATTAATACACACAAAATATAAAAGTGATTTGCTACTTTATTAACTAAAAAAAGAAGTTAAAAGCATGGAAAATACATTTAAAAGTTTCCTAAGTATATATTTGGTATCGGTAATTATTTTAAACACTGGAATGATTATATTCAACGTTATTTTATATTAATAACCGCCACGGTGGCGTAGTTATCTAACGCGCTAGTTTCGTGTTCAGCTATACTGCTGAGGATGGGAGACCAAGGTTAGAATCTCGCTAGGTTGAACTGGGAGGTTTTCCCTAAATGTTTTCCCACTCTCCCTCCGCGCAAATGCGGGTTCACTTCCTCTGTCCAGCCTTCTCAAATCCTAACCAATTGGCATAATTAGTATAATAATAATAATAATAATAATTTAGCACCGCGTCTTACTACCCGTTCGGGTTATACGCTTAAGTACTAATTACACTAATAGATTAGGAATTGGGAAGGTTGAATTTAGGGGAAGTGAACCCGCATTTGCGTGGAGGGAGTGGAAAACCATTAAGGAAAAACCACCCCAGTTCACCCGACCGAGATTCGAAACTCGATCTCCCCGTCCTCGGTGGTCTAGCTCAGCACGACCAGCGCGTTAGCCAACTACGCCACCGAGGCGGGTCATAATTAGTACTTATGCGTATAACCCGAAAGGATAGTAAGACGTGGTACTAAGTATTAATATTTTATACTATTTTCATCGCAGGTTTAACGACTTCCGTTCAGGGTCTTGCCACTTGAGTTTACCATTGGTGTGAAAACACTTTCCACAGTAGCTTATTTATATTTGTATCTGTAAAAAAAAGTCAATCTAAAAAAAGTTTACATCATTATCACTCACCAAACTGCTTCTCTCTTTTTACATAACGAAACACTAAAAAATAAAACAGTACTATCCACCACTTGTTTATTTAATAAAGGCCCCGATTATTTTTATTTTTTTTAGAATTGCAGAAATAAACTCTAGGCCTACATTCTCACAGCATTTCACAGTATTTTACGACCTCGTCAATCTTTTTTTTATCTACACACATTTTGTTTTGACAACTTTCATTGCGGATGTAGATCCAGGTAGTTAAAGTTGGTAAACACGGACCAGATGTATGTGACGTATTGTGGTTTAACCATCGTCAAGGTGTGTGTGCGCTTGTATAGTTTAACTCGCTTTGCTCGTTGGGGGCTCTGCCCCCCAAACCCCCAGTGAGTTTTCTTTGCACGTGAATGTAAACTAATGTAATTGCAGCGTTGTTTTAAACGTAACAACTTAAAATTTACCGGTATTGTATTGTATTTTTCACACATTTTAGTTTCTCCATACTTATAGAACCACTAGAATCATCAAATTTGGCACGCTTATGGCAATTGGATGTGCCGATATGCCAGCCAAATTTTATGATTCTAGCTGTTCCATAAGTGCGTTAGAAAATTAAAAAATGTGGGGAAAATGTGCTAAATTTACCTAAAATAAAAAAGTCTAGCTCTATCTAAGGTATAACCGATGGAGATATGACAAAAAGTAATAGGGCCAAACTTCTGGATCTAGCCAAATCTGTAGCTACTGGCGCAATCAGTTTTTTTAGATGTCTTACCATTTAGCCACAAGTGATCTCCAAAGAAAGGTCCGCACCGACTTTAAAGTTGCTCCGCCATTTTGAATTTTTTTTGGGGGTAAAAATTAAAATTTGCATTCTTTTAAAAAAAAATTCCTTCGGTTACAGGCTAGAATCTATAAGTTTGCCAAATTTCAAGTTTCTAGCTGATCTGGAAATGGGTAAACATTAATGTCGGTGAGTGAGTGAGTCAGCCATGTGGCTTTATAGTATAGCTTGCTCTCTTGAAGCATAGGTTCGAAGTTAATGCCCCATGAAAACAATGCTCTCTAGATCTCTCTCCTACCATAAAGTTCGAAACTGGACTAATCTTTCACGGTCAGCCGAGTCTGATGCACGCTCTCTGCCGGGATAACCATAGCCCAATTTTCATATAGGGGTGAGGGGAGGGGAGAGCCAAAATTGACAATGTAGCTATATTAAAAGTTGCGGCTGCGGATAACATCTGACGTATAAATACGCGAAAATAGACCTGGTGGCTTTTCTAGCGGTCAGAAAAGACCCTTCCTATGTAAAGTTACCGCATTTGCACGGAGGTAAGAAGTAAAAACATTGAGTGTAATTTACCTCGGTACGCCTGGTTAAGATTAAAATCCTGACCGGCAAACTAGACTAGTTTGATTTATTCAATTTGGGGTGGGTGGGTGGATTTAACATGCTCTTTGTGAACACTACCTTTTTTTTTTTTACCACGATTCTACTATTTATGGGAAGGAGATGATGCATTGACGCATGGTGGATTGTTCCTGTAAGTTATTCCAACTCTAATAATTGTCGGCACTTGTCCGGGAATCTAAGAACTATAATAGTTCTTAGAAAGGCAAGACGAAGCATTTCACCGCGCTGTCGATCGTTAAAAGTTTAAATCGTAATTTAATGTGTGCCATAAACCAGGATATACCTTCTGTAAAATAGTTGGGGTATATAAAAACGTAAGCCATACATGATCTAATTGATAGCTTAAAAAAAACTGTCTCGAATTCTCCCAGGAATGTTAAGTTAATAATATTTGTAGCTTCGCGTCTTACTAACCGTTCAGGTCATACGCTGTTTTCAGGGATAAGTAATGTAATATTTAGAAAGTGTACTCCGCATTTACGTGGAGGGAGATTTGATAAAATCATAGAGTACACATGCCCGAGATTCGAACCTCGGATCTCCCAGTCATCAGCATTCAACTGTGAGACTAGCGCCTTAGACCATGCGGCCACCGAAGTGTGTGCCTGTAGGTTGACACTAGGTTACACGGATATAGCCTTGAGATCGCTCACAACTTGGGCGTTCAGTTGCCGAAGCACTTCTTCTGAAAAGGGTGCAAAATATTCAATTCCGGAACTTTAAATACCTGTTTGGCGAGGTGTATATGTGGTAGGTGAGTGTAAAGGTATCGTCTAATTTTCAAGAGCCTTATTTGACATCTAGACAATCCATTAGGTCTACTAGCGTATTCATACGTCAAAGTTTGTGATATTCAGCTGTCACTTTGGTGAAATGGTAAAACGTTATGAATTTTAGCAGCAAAAAAAGTTTAGATGACCCTTTATCTGAAGATTGAACTGTAATATTGTGCGCGTATAGATGGATAGTTAATGTGAGTGTATGATGCACCGGTCTCATGTATTTCTCATTAAATGAGGATTTCCACGTTGGTGATACTTGGTTAAAAACTTGATATATTGCCGAGTAGTTTCTTAATTCGATATCGCCTGCTATCTGATCTTTTTTAAATTTACTCGTCTTGTAGACTTTTTCCTTTTTATTTATACTTAATTACTTAATACCTCTCTGGCATCAGGAACTAAAAAAATTAATTGCCGCACTATTAAAGGACACCCTCTCCATTCTGTCCAGTCCACCTCATTACACAGTATCCCTGTCTTGAGCTAGTTCTAGCCAGTCAACTTCATTACATCATATCCCTCAGGTCCATCCTAATGTTATCCTCCCATCTGCGTTTAGATCTTCCCTCTGCGTTCACCATTCAATACTCTGAACATAGCTCTAGATTCTCCCATTCGCGCTATGAACCTATGAAAGTTGACTACCTTAAATATTTGATAAACTTAATTTAATGTCCGGTGATGAGTACAGGGTATGTAACTCATTATCTTAATCCCTTTTCGGACCAAATATTTTCCAAAGCATTTTGTTTACGAATGACCTAAACTCATCATGCAAAGTAAGAGACAATGTTTCACAAGTATAAAGGACATCCTGTAAAACCGCGGCTTCATAAATTCATTACTGTATATTCTTTGAAAGTAGGCGAGCTGTCAACTTACTGACATAGTAGTAGTAATAGTACCAATTTCTCGATTGCTATTTTCCTCATTTCCACTTTAATATCGTTATTCTTAATTAATATTGTGTGAAAAGATTTTAATTCATTAACCATGTCATTGAAATTACTCTCGTCCAACATTTTATTGCTGTATAGATAAATGTGCACTTTTGTTTTGTAGATATCTTGAGTAAAGCAACTTGCACCAATATTCAATCTTTGTTTGCCGATACGACAAAGTGTCACGCTTAGCGCTTAGTTACCCCGCAGATGAGGAACCTGGTCTCTTGCCCTGCCCCCCC
>CABFWB010000200.1:291784-312735 GCA_902151455.1 Timema bartmani
GGGGAAAAAACGTTCCGACGCCCCTGACCCACAAGTCACCGCAGTTGGGCTTGCTTACCTATTTCCTCCCCCCTTTTCATATAGACTGGATACCAAGGGCGCCCGCAGGGTGGGGGCGGGGGTCGCCAATTGTTCACCATGAGATTGTAAAATATAAGGGTAACTAAGCTCCGCCCAACAGTTAGCGCTCCAACAAAAACCCCCGCTGACAATTGGAGTCGTAGAATATAACTAGTTATTAACTATTAATATAATCAAAATTATTAAAACTAATATGTATGTTTATTGTACTTATTTCTTACTTATACCCTTAAAGGTGATCAAACGACCCGATTTAGTCAGGACAATTCTTTTTTCGGCTTTATGTCCAGACTTTTTTTTCGCTTCAGTAGTCTAAAATCTGACTGAAACGCGCCAAATTTGACTAACTTAACCGAAGCCCCCTAATGATTTCGGCTAAATTTTAAACACTTAAGATTATTTATAGAGGTTCAGGGTGACCTTAATACGTAACTTTTAATACTTTATTAAGAGGATGATAATTTGGGTAAGTTGTCACCTCTGGAGCACTGTTTTTCCCATCACTTAGCCTTAAAATGAGACATCCATAGTAGTTTTATAACACTTGTGAAAATATAAAAACAATACATGATCTCTTGGATCGTAAAATAACTCCCGACCGTGCGCCTGCAGTCTCTGTTACCGCAAGAAATACACACGTGCGCATCCCACGGCGGAATAGTCAAACGATCAACAATTGAGCCACCCGCTCCCTCAAACCTAAATACTGTTAAAGCTATTCCTTTAGATTTTAATCATACACGTCAGATTTGGTACAATTCATCTCGAAAATACGCCAACGAATTCGGAACAAATTTGAAAAAAAATAAAAAAATCTCATGTATCTTAATTTCAGGAGCCAAGGATTGCCTTTAAAATATTCTTTTGAGGCTTATATATTTTTTTAAATCCCGTTAGACCCCCCCCCCTCCGGAAACCCCCCTGCGGGCGCCCTTTCTAAATGTGGCCTATTTTAACACAATCAAGTTGTGTAAAACTTAATGTTGTCAAAAAAAGACCATTTAGAAATTTTTTTCTCATCATATTTTGTTTAAGTTGATTCACTTTAAATGTTAAGTAAAAAATCTGTGCTATAACAATCCTTGATATACGGGGTATGTTTGATTAAAACTATTAAAATAGTATTTTGAGTCTTCTGTTTGAATCTCCCCCCCCTCCCCCCTTTTTCATGAATGTGAAAAGAGAGGCGGGGAGGGGAGTATAATCGTTTAACTAATGTCCCTCTGTACCTTGTGTTTCAGCGGGCAACAGAAACTGGATCCATCCGCCGGATGCGTTACAGAGGGGTCACATAGCTTATCTAGTCAAGGTCAGTAGTAGTTTGATTTTATTCTTGTAAGTTTGTACCAGCGACACTCATACCATATGAATTTCCAGACACCTTTAAGTCATATCGGAGACACTCAAATCGTTTAAATTTCCATACTCCTTTGGAAAATTAGATGGTATGAGTACTGCAGGTATATTCTAGAAACCTTTAGAATATGCCGGAAACACTTAAAACCACATATTTTCAAACAAGTGTCAAGTAACTAAATACTCTTGTATTGGGTTTTTAAAGTTTTGATAATTTTTTAATTAAACTTCACAAGACAAAAGAGAAAACTATGTGTAGATTTGATTCTATTAAATAATGAAAATCCCTAAAATCATGGTTGGTTGTGACTCGGTTCGTGTGTGAAATTTAACTGCACGAGAAAGCTATTTTGTGGGAAAAACTAAACAAAAATTGCACGTCAAAGTCCCTCCTGGTCATATATGCCACACGATAGATAAATAAATTATGAGCGGACACTTAAAAGCGACACTGGCTTGATTATATGTGGTACCAAGTTTAGTTAGTATTTGTCCCAAGACTCATACTAGTGTCAGAATATCGCTGCCACCAGAACCTGTTTAATCTTAAAATTAGTTCGTAAATAGTGGCTTGATAAAAGTCTATATTTGTGTTTAAATACTTGCTGGCATCAGCCCTTACTTGAGCCATAATCGACCAATTGGCTGCCGTCTGTTGTAAAATTTGGTGCCAACTTGCAGGGTGTAATGTGGTCAACACAAGCCCTCCGGTAGCCAAGTTGTTTTTTTAGGCCAGAACCTCTACTTTTTCATTAAAGTAGCTATTGATTTGTCCTCACGAGGCTGAGTTGACCCCGTTCCAGAACTCACTGCATCACATACAATCTGGACGCTCTAGGGATTGAACCTGGGATCTATGGAAAGGCTGTTAATACAAGATAAATTAGATTTCTTCAATAAAATCACTCTTGGAGTAGTAAGTAGACCTAAGATTCTCCTAGTACAGTGAAATAAAAAGTTTTGAGCGAGTGGGCAATGTCTGAGCTCTTAATTATCTTGCACTCGGTTACTGCGCACTTATCTTGAACTCTTCCCTGCACGACTCGCTGCTCTAATGTTGGACATTTATATAATTTTGTAGTTGCATCATGCCCTGCAGTTTAGCTTTGTGAACAGAGAACACAGCAGAGTGGCGTGAGTCCAAATAATGAACAGCATGATTTATACACATTTATACACTCGGGTATTAAATTAAATACTCTGTAAAACCAATTTTATGAGTAGGGCCTACACGATTTAAAACCTTTTCACAATTTTTTTCATCTTGAATACACGCACCATCTTATAAAAGTTAAAAAAGCTTTTCGAACATTTTGTAATGTTATTTAAATTTAGAAATAGATGAGTTAATTTGTTCCAGCTAATTTTCAACGTATTTCCGTAGTAGGCATACTAATTACTAAATGTTATTAGTGTTGAAAATGTGCAGGGTTAATTTGGACAGGTCAAGGGGGTACATCATACCCTGGCCCCGGGGTCCAAGGTGGGCCTGAGAATTTCCCAGGATCTCAAATGTTTGAAGATAATGACATTTCCACTACTACTATTATTACCATTCCTAAATTATTAGTGAAGGTATAATATTTAGTTTTGTCAATTTTACTTTTTTTTTTTAGATATAAAAGTATAAATTATAAATATTTTTTCTTTTGATCTTTTCAGATATCATCGATTATTTAATTTCAATTTTAGAATGGATTAATAAAAATGAAAGGGGTCCTGAAAAACGGTGTACCCCCTGATAAAATTCCTCTGAGGCCCTGAAGGGGATGAAGTAAAGTGGCTTTGTTAGTTAATTTAAAAATGGCACGTATAACTTATATATTATTTGCTGTAATATCAGGACTTGTAGTTGGTGACTTAGTAAACAAGGTTGGAAGAGTAACTTGTTGAGGAATCACTCCAGCCTTTGCTTTAGGAGAGGATTTAAAACCACATTTAGGAAAGAATGGTTTTGGCGCATCTGGTAGACCTGTAAACAGTTGTCATATCTGTATTCCCTTCCTGCTCGCAATTTAACAAACAGTGACCTTTGCACAGCTGCCAGGCGAAGGTTGTAACTGTTACATCACTTCTTGTTAAATTACCTAAAGTGCTCGCTATGGCTGACAGACATTTGTGGACTTAACTCATCACAGCACACCTATGTCCTTGTAAACAAAGTTAGAGAATTTTCTACAAATCAATGCGGTAAATTTTGTTTTCATACCTTTCATCATGCATTCTACATATACACTCAGTTTAGTCTGAAAGGTAGCAAGTTTACCTTTACAGCTTATAAAAATAGGGAAATATTGTAATCGGTGCAAGTAAGATTGCTACCTTTAAGGGTTAACTGGGTGTACATAGCCGCTTCCGTGGACGCATGGCCTAAGGCACTATCCTTGAAATAGACTAGTCTGTTCATGGTAAGTATTTTACCTGGATGACAGTTTAAAAATTGTATGTTTAATTTTTGGGTTGCCAACACTTGTAAAATATCACTGTTTTGTTATAAATGATAAGTTTTTTTAACTACATGTTATATTTTACATTTAAAATAACGTAAACTTAATTTTTCTCACACTTTCTCATTACTTTAAATTTCTTTTTACCCAATCCGAAAATTTATTTGAAATATAATTAAAAGTACTTATTCCTTGTTTATGAATGTCACCTATTATGTGTGATATAGTGCATATGTCAATACTTTTTAATACAGGCATCATATTTACTTTGAAAAGAGAAAATACTTGTCTTTTTTTATATGATATTTATTTTATGATTATTTGATCATATTCAAAATATTAAACTAAATAAAATATTTTTATCCACTGCGTGGGTGCACCATTGTAAGGAACTTGTTTCCGTCACGTTCAATCACATGGTTTAAATTCATCTGTCGCCATTTTGAAGCTATGTTCATTAGACCATTTGTGAAAGTGCTGTGAATAATAATTTTTTTAAGTGTAACAAAACTATAAATAAGCTTTGTGCCAGACCTCAAACAAATATATAAATAATATTGGCTCAAATTAATGTGATTTAACTATCACATTGTTACATTACCATAAGTTTTCGTTAGTTATACAAAGTGACGGATGGCAACTGTTCACGTAGGGATACTTTAGGGACTATTTCTAGCAACTTTTTGAACTGTCATCCAAGAAAACTAAGGTTGTGAATGTACTAAGACCACAGATGATGGGGAGATTGTGGTTTGATCCCATGTCGGGTGTACTATGGGTGGTTTTCCTTGAAAGGTTTCCTGCTCTCAACACACAAATGCGGGTACAATGCCTCTAAATTGAACCTTCCTCATCCCTATCTCACTATAGTAATTACTGCATAAGCATATAACCTTATGGATAGTAAGATGTGGAGCTAAAAAAAACTAGGGTAGCACTGCGGTAGTTCTTAACAAGATGACTGTATATTTCAAATCAACCAGCTCACAATACATTTTTGTAATTTTTTTACAGTTTCATAACATGCGGGTGATCTACCTTAACTCTGTATTTTAAGTTGTTTGTATCATCACTACTGCGTTTAATTTATCATGAAATAAACAGTGACAATGCTGGGTAATAGCTTGCTGTCCTTGACTGTCTATAACGTCTCTGGCTGCCATTTAATGGTCTGGTTGAGATAAGTACTAGGTACTCTTCAAGTGTTCATGAGATACAAGAACATTAATACGGTTTGTGTGCGCTTGGTAGCTGGTAAAAGGTGCTTTGATGGGAATAAATTGTTATAATTAGTGATCATTTCAAGGACTTTTATCTATGCATTTATTTCTTAGATAATCTTTAATCCTTTATTTTTTAGAAATACAAAAAAAAAAAAGCCACAGACAACCACCATGTGGAAATAACGTTAATAAATTACATTAATTCTGAAAACATTTATTGTATTCTACAGTTGGGTGGTAAATGTTTGTTTGGGAGTTGGCAGATATTATGTTGTAGTTGAGTAAAATGCATTAAATACCAAACTCTTGATACTACCAATTATTGACACAAAAATTTTTTTTATCAAGTTAACTTGACATTCATCCTCTACCAGCGTTCCAGTCAGTTTATAACACTGTTCTTAGAACTATACAAATACTTTTTGTTTGAATTAGTTTGAGATTTCTCTGAATAGCTCTAGTAAAGATAGGTAAATATGTGTTTAAAATCCATAGAATTTATGAGATTATTTGATAAATTAATTTAATTAGCTGGCTGTGTAGTCTAACACACTAATATTGAAGTAGGCTGGACTGCCAATGACAGAGATAGAGGTTTAAATCTCGGTCGGGTGGACTGAGGGTGTTTTTTCACTCTCCCTGGATGCAAATGTAGGCACACTTAATATAAATATACCTTTCTAACCCCTAAAACTATAAACGTATAACTTAAACGGGTGTTAAGACTCGGCGCTAAATATATATATATTTTAATCACAACTATCTATTGTTTTTCAACCTGGTTGCACCTTTGATATATCTCATATGGTTTGTGTAATCTTTGGTATGAGTTGTCGTACATCCAGGTGTTATAGTTTAATAAACCCTTTGTAGGTGATGTGCTTAATTTAAAAATTATTTTTATCAAAACTTTATTAGGACACACATGTTAACTAAAACTGGGATTTTTTTAAAATAATATACTTGTGGTTTTCATTAGATTTCCTCATATTCGCAAGACCAGTAGGGGACCCCACTATGGTACATTATAAGCACTGTTTATTTATGCATAGTTGATATTTTTTACAAACATCTTTATCTTAAAACTACCATGTTGTAAAACTTGCGATTGTATTTGTCCTACTCCCACATAGTTCTTGGGCAACACGGAGGTGGATCAGCCCAAAGGCATCGAGGTGGTGAAGGAGGGTATAAGAAAGCTAAAGTTCAACCAGCAACTGCGGAAAGCAGAGGGCAACAAGACCCCCAAGGTGGAGTTAACCATCAGCATAGACGGTGTGGCCATCCAGGAGCCCAAGACCAAGCGTATCATGCACCAGTACCCACTGCACCGAATCTCGTACTGCGCTGATGACAAGGGAGAAAAGAGGTTCTTCAGCTTCATCGCCAAAGAGGCGGACTCGGAGAGGCACATTTGCTTCGTCTTCGTCAGCGACAAACTGGTATGCTGGTTACTTTAGTCTGTCTACTTTTGTCTCGTTAGAATCTGCAACACCTGATTTTATTAATACCCAGCCTTATCTTGTTCCAATTAAAGTTAGCATATTGTCTGTGCTTATTAACTAATATTAGAAGGTTTTTAGTTTAACAGATCCATTCCTTTTCTTGTGTCTTGGTATCTATTTTGAATCATGATTTTACCCCCATTGGCGATTGAATGGTTCAAGGCTCCTTACGGCGTTATTCTCACAAGAGACTATACTGCTGATAGAGAGATTGAGGTTTGAATCCCAGTTGTTATTAAATGGTCTTCCACTTTCTCGACACAAATGAAGGTAGACTTCCTCTAAATTATATCTTATCCTTACAATAGTGTAATTAGTAAAAGGGTGTATAACCTGAACGGTTAGTAAAACATAGTGTTAGGAAAAATCTGAACTATTTAACAAATCTGAAATTGAAATTAATCAGATGTTTCACCTCTTTGTGCAGGCGGAGGAGATAACGTTGACAATAGGTCAGGCGTTTGACCTGGCGTACAAGCGTTTCTTGGAGACATCTGGCAAGGATCTTGAGGTCCAAAGAAGACAAATGCTTCTTCAGCAGCGTCTCAAGAGGTTGGAGACAGAGAACGGTGTCCTGCGACAGAGGCTGACGGATATAGCGCAGATAAAGGGCACGGTGAGTCTAGCTCTATTGATGAACCGCACTGGTCATAGGCTTAGGTTCTTAAAAAAGTATTCTCAAAACTTCACATTAATTAGCCTGTTCATCGTGAGAATTGTTTTCTGAAAGGCCTTTTTCCCTTACCAGAAATCTATTATATAGTAGGATATTGGTAGGAAAAAAGACCTTTCAGAGTAATTCATACCGTGAATAGTGTATATAAACACTAACATAATGATGTAGTGTAGGTTCCACTGTGTTCATATTTATTTGATGGATTGTGTCCATTCGTTAGCATGACGTGGAAGACTACTTGTCCCGCCACGGAATCCCAGACCTGTTACACGTCGCGGTGAGCTCTGCCCCCTCGTCCCCAGACTCCCATTCAACACACAGCTCCAAAGAAAATGGTATGTCAAACCTTCTCAATCTAAGCCCCACGACGATCTCCAGCAATGGCTTCACGGCGCAGCCACCGCCGGTACCACCACGCTCTTTCGAGGCCAGCAAGCCATTTGGAGAAGATGACTTCCTCAGGTTGGTGTGCCTTTTATTTTTTTAAAATAAGTAATTTTTTTTAAGGTGGTTGCATCAGTTAATGAGCAAGTATCAATCTTTTCAGGCTTAAAGGCTTATTATACAATGGTCTGTCTTTTTCCGGAACTACTTCTACATTCTCGCTAAGCTTACACTCCCTTTTACCTTTCACTTACAATCACCCTTTGTCATATAAATAAAAGGGGGGAGAGAAAATTAAAACCTTATTTTCTCAAGGTCAAGAAAAAGATCTCTGCTATTTCTCAAATAACTTAAACATTTTCTCTTGTGAGCCTAAAAATAGTGACTATAGTCAGAGAAAGACTAAATCTAGAACTATTCTCCACTAAGCTTAGTCTCATAACTCCAAATCTGCTTAAAAGTTGTTGAAAATGAGCTAATCTCAGATTTTACCACATGTTTTTTCTATTAATAAAACTAAAAACTATATGGTTAGGACAAAAGAGCCCTGTTGCAATCTTTCGTCTTTATATTTATGTGAAAAAATTTTGAAATAACTAATATTGGAACTAAATAATGCCTTTGAGAAATAAATATCTGCCAGATATTTCTTGCTGACAAGTGACCTCACTTTAGCATTAGGCACTTGAAATAAATACGACAACCAAACAATCAATTCACTTTCTGGTGAAAGAAATCTAATTTCTAAGCAACTTTTAGGCATTTCAGGAATAAAATTTTGAAACCCTAACGATCATAAGACAAAGGTGCCACCAATAAAGTTGAGGTGTCTGCTACACAATTTGGTTCTCAAATAGTAACTTTACTCCGCCAGTTAGAATCCTAATCAACAAACCAAGATTTGAAATACTCAACTAAAGGTTAAGGGAATATATCCTAAAAAAAATTTAATCTCCACAAAGAATAGAACACTCCTGCTTAGATGATCGCACGGTCTGAGGCGTCACTCTCGTGTTAGATTAGACTGCCAATGATGGAGAGATAGAGTTCAAATCTCGGTTAGGTGGACTGAGCGTGGATTTTACTTGGTATTTTTCCACTCTTATCTCTACACCAATTTGGGTACAGTTCCTCTAAATTGGACCTTCCTCGTCCATAGCTCATTAGTGTAATTAGTACATATGCGTACAAACTGATCAAGCATTAAGACTGTGTGCAGGGCCTCTGTGCCCTCTGATAAAATTCTTCTCAAAGTTTTTACAGGCTCCCTTGTATTTTACATGAATTCCGTCTATAAACAATAACTAAAACTATCGAAAAAAAACTCAAATAAGATCATAAAAGTATTTAATTTATTATTTTAGGTCTGAAAAAATTGGAAAGCTCTATAAAACAAAAAAAAACTACATTTACAGTTTGGTTATATTACTAGTAGTGGCTATGTGAATGCTAGTCTTGATTACATGTAAACATGTTTTGAGATCCCAGGAAATTTCCAGGCCCCTTTTAGGCCTCCAGGCCCAGGTGTGATATAACCCCTTAACTCTATCATAGGGTCTAAGACTGTGTGCTAAAAAAAGTAAAAAGAAAAATGAAACAATTCACATTCTGCACTGTTGTTACTGAAAGGAAATCTGCTGTTGCCTAATCAATTCTGTGACAAAGTTTTTATTTTATCGAAACAAGTTTGTTCATATAGTAATTTCTTCAGTGTTAAAAAATTAGCAAACTTATAAGAGATTTTTTTAAAGAGGCAGATGTCTACTTACCTAAAAGACTTAGCAAGCCTTGCCAACCTTATAGAATTATTTAATTTCTGGTTCCAGTGACATGATACCAAGCTCGCAACCTACAGTTGGCACAAAGCTAGAAGGTCTGCTGTTGGACGAGCTGGAGGAGGATTTCAACCCACGTGCATACGAGCGGAATAGTGTCGGTGTTGCTGGCATCTTCCCAGCTAGCAACGGTTCCACTTCCTCGCCACCGCTATGTGAGCCCCACTTTATTAAAACCGGTGGTGATCATATTGTCTAGTCGGTATTTATAATGAAATTGAAATAAGTTCGGTATTCTTTTAATTGAAAGTTAAATCCAGACATTTTTTCTGTTATTTTAATTGGAGATCTTTGTGAGATGTTTTTTAAGTTACTTTAGTTTTAAACCTATACCAGTTAATAAATGTTTGATAAATATTATTGTATATTTATTCTTAACTAGGTGAAATACCCAGCGTTGCCGGGACTGAACACGTTTTTCTTTTCTTGAAACGGACAGAAAAAAAAATCTAATTTTATTGCTTTTAGCCTAGTTTTTGTAAATTAAATAAAAATCTAGTCGAAATTTTGCAATTCCAGCTTCGAGGTACACTTGTTTGTACAAAGGGCTACTTACTGATTATAAAATGTCAGCTGTCTGAATGTGTTAGATATCGTGTAATGATCCAGACAAATATTTATTTTGAAAGTTTGCTAAAATCATGTATTTATTGCTCCTCTGATTATTTAATAATGCACCTTATATTCATATTCCTTACTAATGACTCTTTGCTTTCTCTGGATTGACAGTGGCACCCCCACCAAAAGTGTCTCGGGATTTCTCCCGTCGCACAACTACCCATGTTCAGAACAATGGCACATCTTCATCATCGGACCCTTTCAAAGACTTGTTTGGGTCTGTGCCATTTAATCCCGCACCGCCCACCAGGGCTGCACCACTAGTTGAACCGTTAGCATCTGATCCGTTTGGGATGGGCAGCTTTAGCCACGCCCCTGCTATGTCCGACCCGTCCCAGCAGGAGCTTGAGAACGCTATCGGACTCTTGGACAAAAGGATTCTGGAAATGAAGGTTAGTTCTGCGATGCCTTACTCAGCCTTAAAAAGGGTCAGCTACTGCTGGCGAGGATTTCAAGGAGTTTGTTTGGTTTTAGATTGTCGGTTTAAGAAAAAACTTGAAAAGGTTGGTAACTGAAGGATTAAACTAAATCGATGTAAATTTGACTTGTTTGAATATTTTCATAACCACCTTGGTTTTAATTTATTCATACTTAGTAAATAGATTAGCTTAATTTTAACATTAAACTTTGGTTATACTTAAATTTGAAAAATATTACCCACATTTATATCAGAACTATTAAGTTCAAAGTCTAAGATTCTCTAAATATATTACTTAAATCTTTTAGTGTTTGAAAAGTTTATTTTTTTAAAATTCTGTTTGCTCAGTCTTAGATGAATCTTGGAGTATTAAGTTAATACATTTTATAATATATTGGGACTTGCCTTAGATTGTGCAGCCATTGAATCGTCTCTCTTGATCTAAGAAGTCACTCTCGTATCAGACCATGCTGTTGCTGAAAGCGAGATTGAGGTTCAAATATGGCAGGTGTACTTAGAGGTGGTTTTCCAAAATGGTTTTCCACTTTCCCTCCATATAAATACGAGTATACTTACTCTAAATTAAACCTTCATCCTTAACACTAGCGTAATTAGTACAAATGCATTCAACTTGAACAGTTAGTGAAGAAGTGTTGCTAAAAAAAATTGATTGGAAAAGTTTATAAACCTTAAATAATATTGGCGAAACTGCCAATTATGTTTTTATACATGGAACTATTTTTTTGCAGGATGGGTTCAGTCGTGGTTTGACTTTCGGTAACGAGGACTTCTCGCTGGAAAGCCTGGATCCTCTACGTAACTGACCTCTTAGCTGCCATGAAACGGAAATGAAACTGTTGAATTGTTACACTGTAAAGATAAAAATATAAATATTGATCTTGCTGAGTTATGTAGTCATCTGTTGAAATGATTATTAAGGGCTGGTTCCAATAAATGGATAAGAAAAAATATTTTGTCCCAAAAACATAGTTTTTAACAATTATTTTCACTTGGATTTGCTTGATTGATCAATAGAAGCCATTTTTGTTCCATAGTTTATTTCAAGTTAAGTGTCCTAATATTAGTGTTCTGTTATTTAATTTCTGTACACAGGAATAAAGTTTGTATATTCTTCCAATTTGTACAGTATTGCATCTTAACATTCTTAATAAAATTCTGAGTAGGCTATATTAGTGCATGTATAGTAATAAAGTGCCTTATATTAGGAATTGTAAATACATTGTCAGATATTTTTGTATGCAAGAATATAGACGTCCATTTTTTTTCTAAGTCAATTTACTGATTTTGTAAGTTTAAATTGTCTAAATTAATGAATTTGTAGTCAAATTATTGCTTACGATTTTAAACTCTAATTTGACTTGTCAAAAAATTATTTTCACGGCACATTCCTTATTGTTAAGACATGTGATATCTAATATGGACATAAAGAAACATGTTTTGTGAAGAAAGCAGTATTCCAAACCCTCTTTTAAGTCTGGATTTGTTAGCTTGCTAAACAATTGTGGGGCAAACCACTAAAAGGAAACATACACTCGAAATGTAATTTCAGATCTTAGGACTTATTGAATCTCAACTTTCTTATTGTATGAATGTTAATCTGAAGTAGTCATCTTTATTATTTTGTTTTTCTTTGTATTGACTATAAATCTCGGCTTTAACAAGTTATTCAATCTTCTATGTGCAAGTTTGAATCATCAAAAGGGACCACTTAAAAAAATATCATGTGTATCGTATATTTTATAATCTTTAAATGGAAGAATTTAGAAAGTTATACCAAAAGTGTTTTCATAAAATACTTATGATAAGTTAAAAAAAAGTTTTCTTTGTGAATGCGCGGAAATATTTTACATGTCTTACTGCTTTTTTGTACATACATATATTTATTAAAAGCATTTCTTAAAGTATTTAATTACCTAGGATTACATATTTACCAAATATTCAATTTAGACTAAAGTTAGATAATAATAAACTATTCTGAACTTAAACAAAAATGTCATTGTTTGCTTGTAAATTGGTTATAATATTATTGACATATACTTAGATTTTTTCATGGATGAACAGATTCCCATTAACGAAAAATTTTTAGCTTTATTCAAAATTTGCATCCAGAATTTACTTTATTTCTAAATCATACATCTTGATCCTTAAAATGTGATGTGTTAAATTCTCAGGTATGAAAACTGGTGATATATTATAAACACATACCTAAAATAGAAAGAAATTAAACCCTATTTAATAAGTGAAATTAACATGAAATATTGATACTTGCCATGGTCATGAGAAAGATTTTTCAGTTTTTAACTGGATACAACTGTCATTAAGTTGAATAGATGAAAATAACTAAAAAATATTGCATTAAATTTTCTTCATACATAATTGCATTTAAAAAATACTCTTTAATACCATTTTGGTTTAAATGAGGAGGGATAGTCTCAATTCATCTGAATCATTATGGATTAGAAATGGTTAGGTTTAAACATTTATGAACACTTTTGTATTAACCATTTTTAAAATAAACGGGATATTATAAGCTTAAATAATATCAGCGCAACCTGGTTATATTCTTGATAAACTTTTTAATTTTGGAAAGCAAGAAGTGTCTTTAATTCAGTGCCTTAGTTGCTAATAGTTAAATTTTGGACTTTTTCATGTTAAATATATTTTTAATTTGTTTCGGCAACTGTTTAGATGTACATATTTTAGATAGTATAGAGTTTACAAAGTCTTATATAAATATTATTATTGTGATTTCAATTTATTTACAACTATATTTCCATGCTTGTGTAGATGATTTTTTAGTATGATTAATATTGTATAAAAATGTTAATAATAAACTAAGTGCCCTGTAAATAATTGGGAATGGAAACTATAGGTCAACTTAACCTCAAGGCAAGCTGGCCAACAATACTTTATATTCCCAATCATTCCAAAAAAATAATGTATAAATATGAAATGTCTTAAGAGATAATTGTGTGTGCTGTTAAAATATGTACATATGAAGCAATTATATGTTTTTGTTATTTATTAAGAGTCATTTCATTATCATGTTGACACATTGACCATTAATACGAGTAATACCAGTCAAGCTGAGGCGTCGAATATGAAGTTTGAGGAGAATGCTGGGAGTTAACAAGTGACAAAGGCTAAGGGGACGCTTAAGTAGAATCAGTACAATTTTCTACACACAATGTAATCTTCATTTCTTGAATATTTGTCATCAACATAGTGATATTTATTGAGACATTTTAACTTAACAAAGCTTTCATTAGATTCTAAGACACTATTGACAGATATTCAGGAACTTGTGAGATTACCATGTGAAGAAAATTAGTCTTTCTACTAGAGAAATATATAATTGATTTTGCAGAAAAATTGCTGGGTTTTATTTTAAGAAAAACAGTAAAGATAATGCCTTTAATTATCAATTCCTACCATTCCACCTTAGAGGTTGTACAAGAAAGCAGGAGTAAAGAGCCCTAACACACTTGGCGCTGTCGAGTGCAAGTCGAAAATCTATTTTGTGGAAAGGTGGGCAGGAGGGTGAAAGGCGTGGCGTGGCTTCACAACCGACCAAAGTCTCCTTCTATGCCAACGATAACAGATAACGAAACAGAACTATCGGACAGGTCTTGCGGAAAAACCATGTTTGGAAATAAGTTTTCTCGAACATGTGAAATTATGTTAATATTTTCAAGACCACTTCTAAGATGTATCTATGTTTATTGTTACTTTTTTTGTTTTTAAGCCGGCAGTTTTCTATTGAAAAATGTAAATTTAATCTATATTTGATCACTGTTTAAATTATGGGAAGGTGTGTACAAAAAGTATAGCATATCAACATTCTTCTATTCTTGAACAAACAGTTTCTGAAAAGAAAATTGCAAAATAATAAAAAATCTTGAAGAAAACTTTTTTTTCCCCCCCATGGCTCTGCATTTCCATGCCAAATGGAAAGGGCCACTTGCCTTAATTATAAATTAAAGTTGGTAAGAATGGGGATGTCGCGATAATGGGAAGAGATTTCCGAAAAGAATTTTGGAGCTAAAATGTAACAGAAAAAGGCCACAATGGATATTGAGGAGGGGGAAGAGATTGTTGGGGGTTGACTAGCGAGAGGATGGTGGTGGGTTACCAAGCTGATTTGGCAAGAACCCGGAAACTTTGCTGGATTGATTATTTACTTAACTTATTCCTAAAAATATCTACACAGATTTTCTTTTAAACCCTGTCTTTTGCAGACGTTCAGAATTGAACCTTAGTGTGCCAATAATTCTTAAAGGAACTATAAAGGTAAAATTACAGAAAGTGTACCCATTATTTACATGGAAGGAGTCTAAAACAGTTTTAGAAAAAAAACCTATCTCCCCATAACAGGCCAGTCTAAACATTGACGTCTTATACTGTTTAACCATTGAGGCGGCCTGATAAACTCTGTAATATTGTGGTCAGAGTTCCTGGCTGTGTATCCAGAGGTCCTGGGTTTGATCGCAGCGCTTCCAGATTTTTTCTGTGAAAGAATGGGTCTGGGATGGGGTCAAACTCAACCTTGTCAGAAATGCTACTTGAATAAAGTATTGGCCAATTGTGTAAGAGTTGGAAGATTTTGGTTGGCGTTTGTCATTTTAGAGGCTGTCCTCAAATAATATAAGGCTTTTTTTTTTGACACAAACCTTCCTCCCTCCACATGAGGAATTGTAAGATTTACTGTCTCCCACTCCCCCTACATCTTATAAAATTATTTATAATTTGGTAAATTAGATTATTTTAATTTAATAATTTTCAACATCAGAATTCGCAACAAAATAAGTGATTTTAAATTTTAGAATACTTAAATTGTAGTAAAATTAAGTGAGAAACACACAAAATAAATTTTAATGGAATTTTATAATTAATTAATATTACACCAAGATATTATTTTAGCGTTCTTCTCAACTTAAACATTGCTTTAAACCTTAAGATGAATTCTGACTCCTGCCCCTCCCTCTGATAGCTCACTGGTAGAGCATTAATGTGCTAAGCTGAAGGTCCTGGGGTTGATTCCTGTTTCCAGGTGTAATTTTTCAATTTATTTAAATTCTAAAATAAAGCCATGGGGTACTGTGAAAATAAGGCAGCTGTCTTTCACCGTAGTCTGTAGATTAATTATTTATTTTTATTAGGTGTTTATACTATCTCACAACAGGTCCATTCCGTTTGTCAGTGAACTTAGACCACCAATGAACTATGTCCTCTGCTCCTCCTTCAGCTCCCAAAAATTTCTTCTCCCCTTTGTCACCCAATATTTGATTCCTCCTCCTTCCTAAGCTCCACTTTCCCTCAACCTTTCCTTCTATGACGTGGAGAAGACAGTTCCTCCTAAGGATGTGTCTGATCCAGTTTGCTTTACACCGAATAATCGCATCCAAAATGGTTCTCTTCTCACCCACTCTTCTTAGGACTTCATTTGTCACCCTGTCTCTCCACCTGATCTTCTCAAGTACTGATAGACAATTTTAAATGAAGTACCATACAAAAGTATTAAGTATCAACTACATTATAACAGACTATAATCATTCCATACTGATCACATTGTTGCAAAAAAAAAAAAAAAACTTTGAATTTGTTGCTAGGAGACATTTGAGACTATTCTAAAAGACAATTTTTTTAAATTGACAAGTATATAAATTTTGATTCTAAATTTGTAAGAGTATCGAGACCTTGTGTTTCCAACAATGGCGAGCAAGATTATCCAGTTTCTCTGTTTTCTCATCGTAGTGGCGATGTTCAACTTTCACACGAAACGTAAATAGTGTATCCTTATTCAGACAAAACCTTTAGATTGTATGGCAGTGTTGATTTGTGTAGACTATATTTTAACGGCCCCAAGTTGGTAATTTTTCATTAAAATACTGAGTGAGGGTTACTACTTTTGAATATTGAAAATAATGCTTAATTAAAGCATTGTTGATAAACAAAATGATTCCATTTTTTTACTCCCAAAACTTAATATGCAAGAGTTTTCATGTTAGAAATTTATGGCATCATTATATACCTTGCATTGTAATATAATAGTGAATTTAGGCCATATTAAAAGATAATTGAAACTCATATTTAAAAAAAAAAAAAATTTACTAAATCAAATTTTTGTGTGTTCAATCTACTTCTTTGATGTTGAGTAGTTTTTGAAGTAAGTTCAATTATACAGGATGTCCCAATAAAACTAGGCTCAAATGTAAACTGACAGGCAGGCAGACACATGCAAGCAGGGGTTCACTGACCTTATAAAGTAACTGTAGCACGCATGTGTGGTTAGCGGTGAGTGTAAACTATGAATAGAGAGAGGCTGATGGCACATATTTATAGCACACACTTTGAAATACTGTGTGTTTGAGGTAAGTTTTACTTGTGACACCTGTATATCAAGTTGAGTGACAAATCACTTTATAACCTAGTACTGGTAGCTCTTATGTTTATTTGGGATGATTTGTGCACTTTCTAAATTGGCTTATTTATATCAACATAATTACATCTGAACTAACTTAATTCTAGAACACACATAAACCACCTAGGCCCTCTGTTTTTATTATTTGAGGTATTTAATGTGTACTTTGTGAATCGACTGATTATATCAGCACCCGACTCATAAACAAACTAAAATCTAGGACAGACAACACAAAGCCGTTGATTCATCACTTTTAAAGGGTAAACACACATTTCAACATTGATAAATTTTTCGGCTAAAGCACAGAATTGAACCTAGGACCCTTAGCTCGGTAGTCAGATACGCTACCGACTGAGCTAATATGTTACTCTCTTTGTTGTTACTCACATCACTGTAATTGGGGGGGAGGGGGGGGGCACTACTTACACAAGGTTTTTCTTTTTTCCCTGCTTGGGATCAAACCCTTGACCCCTAAGCTCATTAGATGGATGAGTTACAGAGTTGAGATGTTTCGGATAGTATATAAGGAATGTATTTGCTTAAGTTTGTGAGTCCTATGACCCAGTATTTTTTTAATGTGTGCAGATGTTCTATCACAAACACAATATGAGCCAGAGCTTTTTAATGAGACTGAAGAGGACGATGATATAGAAGAAGATGTTCCAAGACTAAGAAGTAAGACTAAGACACTTGAGTAAAGATTAGCAAACATTTTTTATTTCATAATACAATTAAATCTCCCTTAACGGACACCCCCTGATTAGAGAATTCTTCTTATTAGTGGGTATTTTAAATTTTCCCGGCCAAAAAAAAAAAGGGGGATCTAAGTTTAAACAAATTCCCGGTAACATACTTTTATCATTTAATTTATTTGGGATATTTAATGTGTATTTTTGAAATCAACTGATTATATCAAGACAACTTATAAACTAACTTACTTCTAGAACAGACACACCATCCAGCCCTTGACCGTTAATTCATAACTGAGAACGCAGAAAACGCTCATTTCACCAATGATACATATTTTTTGGCCATACCAGGAATCAAATAAGGGACCTTTAGCTCAGTAGACAGACACGCTACCAACTGAGCTAAGGGGTCGGACCGTACTTTCTCGATAACGGACATGAACACCGCTAGAGAAGCATGTTTATGGATAATATCTCTAAATGCTGGACAGAAATTGAGAGCACATGTCCTTATTCAGTATCTACTGTGGAAATGTTAGGAATACCTGTGTCTTACGAGGATTATGAGTAGTTCCACCGGCCTTCTCTAGGAAAGTTTCTAAAATAGCCTTACATAATAACGACTAGGGTACCGATACTTGAAGATCATACCTCTCACCCCTTCTGAGCCTTCAGGGTGGGTAAGGATTGTTTCAGCCTTTTGACCTGTGCTTGTGCGGACATATACAGTACAGAAGGCCTACTGTTCACATTTCCTTTTATTTATGTATTATGTTGTGTATTATGCAATCTGTAAAAATAGACTTAACTGTGTTAAAACAGTATAGTTAGGTTTTTTTTAAAAATTAATTATATGATTTTTCCAAAATAGCGGGGATTTCTTAACTACGGACTTTTTTTTGATAACACAAAGTGTTTGATTTCACAGGTAATTTAGCATAGATTCCCCTGTGTTATTTGTTATAACTGATCACATTTACATTTTTTTTATAAATGTACACCATGTATCGCCCTCACTGTACTATCCGGATATTTACATTGAAGAGATTATTATTATTATTAGGTTTTTGTCTTACGACAAGCCCATTCCTTTTGTCAGTAAACTTAGACCACCAATGGGCGCTGTCCTCTGCCCCCTTCTTCAGCTCCCAGAATTTTCTTCTTTCCTTCAAGTTATCTAGTATTTGAATCCTTCTTCTTCCTAAACTCCTCTTTCCCTCAATATTTCCTTCTATAACGTCATGCAAAAAACAGTTCCTCCTAAAGATGTGTCTGATCCAGTTTGCTTTGTACCGAAGAATCGCATCCAAAATGTTTCTCTCATCAGGACTTATTTTGTTTGTCACCCTGTCTGTCCACCTGATTTTGTCAAGTTTAAGAGATAGGAATGATAAATAAGAATAAAGAAAGAAAGGTAGACTTTGTTTACCCTTAAAAATAGCAAACCTACCTTGCACTTTTCCACTATGGTGTAGCTTGTAAGATGAGGTCATAGTGTAATCAGTCTAGGAAAGATTGCTACCTTTCAGGGTAAACGAAGTGTATATAAAAGGGGATTGTTCTAAAGTTGGTAACATGCGAACAGCTGCGTTTAAAATGGACAGGGAATTTATCTAGTTCTTCTTTATATACTTAAATCCACCTCCTCTCCAACTATGTTTTTTTTCTCTTAATTAATTTTAATATTGAATAAAATTTAGTTTCTTGTATATTTAAATATTCAATTATTACTTAATAGTTTATTTAAAAGATAATCTTATCTATTTTATTTCATTTTAAAAACATGTGTGACATTTTTACCAAAACTAATTAGGTATAATGCAATTGTCATTCAATATACTTTTCTTTATTGTTTAGAATCTGAGAGTAGATTTTGTTGTCTTTTAATGCAAGCTTTAGTAAAACAAATGTAATATATATTATAAACTACTATTTTGAGGAATACCGTACATTAATAGTTTTTAATTGGCCTACTATTGTTAATTTTAAAAACTTTAAATACTTACCTATGCAGAGAAAAATATTTTCTGTATGTGTAGAAATATATTAATATAATGTAAAACAAGAAATAACAAATACAAAAATTGGAGATTATATCAAAACTTGATGCAATTTAAAATACCAGACTCGACCTGAAATTTAAAAAAAACCTCTAACCGCCCAGCACTATCAGAAATATTTGACAATAAAATGCAATTGTTAAAGTCTTGAAGAAATAATGAAAACTTCTGTAAAAAACTTAAAATTGTTGGTAGCTTGAATGTACTTTAGTTAAATATTGATCATATTCCTTCACTGTAATAGAGAGTAGTTGGTTTGTTTTGATAAGTCCATTCTCTATTATTATTAAATAATACTAATTAATTGCTGCAAATTAAAATGGTTCAATATCTTTTGGTTCAGGACACTATGAAGGACCAAGTTTAGACACTCCAACTCTAAACTTGGAAGAAGATGAGAAAACATCCGATGATTCTGAAGCCACAACAACGCAGATTCTCGCTGCTGTCCTTGAGCGTAGCGATGAAACGGTCACAGATCCTGAGGATAGTTATAACAAGGAAGAGATTAACTACGAGGATCAGCCAGAGTTGATTCTTGATACAAAGGACCTGGAAATAAGGGAGACATCTTTCGAAAGCGGTCCAGAGATGATTCGTGACAAAAAGGCGAGGGAAATTGTGGCGACACCGGTCGAAAACAGGCCTGTAAGAAAACTTTAGTCTTTTTACAATATAAATTATTAAGCGCGTCAAGTTATTAGAATTTAGAAATAGTCAAATTGACTTTGGAAATAAATATAGATTTAATGTGTGGCTACCTGCCATGCTGCTGTATGTGTATAGCCTAATCAGTGATCAGCAGGGCCCAGATTTTGATGACCTTATAATTGCCAAAAAATTACCTATAAAATGACGCTAAAACTCTAAATAATTACCTTACATTTGCATGATGTATTTATTCCAAGACATGGTATATTGAGTGACTCACCAGGAATGTAAAGACGGTACAAAGTTCATTTGAACTCCTAAAAATTGCTCTCCCCTCCCCCTGCAACCCTTTCCAACTTAGGTGTAGTGAAGGTCTCACCAGGAATGTGGATTTTAAAAGCACGCAGGGGAAGGGGCACTAAGTTCATTTGGATTCAGACATTATTTTCTTCAGTCAACAAGTGTGTGGTAAAATATATTATGTTTGAATATTCATGTTTTATTTAAGCACAGATAATTCATATATATAACCATTTTCAAACAATTTTAATTTTCTTTAAAAAAAA
>CABFWB010000200.1:313033-365771 GCA_902151455.1 Timema bartmani
TGACCTATAAAATATACATTTCTACAATCAGGGGTTCATGAACAGAGTTTATGTACAACTGAGCTTTGTCTCTGATGGACCAAAAAAAGATGACATGTCATCAAAATCCGTGCCCTGGTGATCAGTAATAAGCAGTGATAAAAAAAAAACATAGTTTTGAAAAATATTGTGTGGCGCCCTCAAAAAAAAAATTAATGTGAATGGTAAAGCCTAGTACAAAATTTAGATAAAAATTAAATAAAATGTATTGAGAAAACATTTCCATAAAGCTTATCATTGCATTTGAACCATGAGAATGAAAAAATATGTTCATGGCTTTATTAAGGCATTTTTTTCATGTTACAGTTTTTAAATGGTTGAGTCGAATATATTATGATGAGTAGCTCTATATATTTTATTAAATCAAACACTACTTTTTTTTTACAATGAAATTTGGTGAACTATAGTTAGTTATCAAGTGTTATTCATTTGGGCTTACAACACATTACATTAATGATTAATGTCACATTTTGGCTGAACAGCATAGAGTTGTCAAAGGTTTTCAGCACTGATTAAATGTTGTTTGGACTTCCTAGGGTTGAAAGAAAATCAAGACGTAAAACCATTTTCTTTTTAAACTTGGTTTAGGTGCGCCACATTTTAAATGCACTTTAAAACATGCGAAAGCAGATTAGTTAGAAATTGAATTCTGACCTAGGTTGAATAAAAGTATAAAGCCTCCTGTGGTCTAGAGGTGTATACATGTATTATTTATACACAGAGAGAAACTAGTGGTCAAGTGTTTTGAGGTTGATTACAGGCCTAGAGGAATTTTGGTTTGATCCCAGTTATTGCTTGGGATTAATTAGTAAACTTGAAACTTGATTGTTGGTGAGTTATCTACATCTGGGTATATGTTCAGAGTACACCCAGGCTGAGCGCACTTGGACCGAGTATACTCGCACCGAGTTTTAAAGTGAATTTTTCTTGTTACAAGTGCACTCAAACTATTTTCATCCCCAGGTGCTCTTTTACATGTACTTTCACTTTCCGCCATATTTAAAACTTTAGTTGGTCCAAGTAAGCTCGGCTGATGTTGGTCACCGTCTGAGTATACTTTGATTGGACGACGCTGTCCCGGTGCACTTGGATCAGGTGTATGCGCGATACGAGTTGTGTCCGAGTGAATGTGTGCGCATCTTCCTAGTGTGCTGGGTCTGAGCATACTCTGACTCTGTCAAACCAGTCGCAGTGACATGCTAAGAGTTAACTAGGGCTGAGCGCATTTGCACTTGCTATGCTTGGAGAGATGGTTACCCTGTCTTGCTACTCGGATCGTTATAAAGATGGCCGATCTGTGTTCCAAGGTATCGTAGGCCGTAGCTATCGCAGATATGTTAATAATAAAGGAGCTAGAAATTGCATGAAGTGAAGAGTAAAATTTGGACCCGTAAATGGTTTCTCGGGTGGCGAAGAAATTAGATGCATCTACTAAGTTTCCCGCTCAATCAACTTTCTAACACAAGCTCCATTCAACGTTACATATCCCACCGCCATTTTGGAATGCTACTCGTTTCCCAAGTTGAGCACGATTTGACTTCACTCTGATCGGATGACACCGTCGAAAAGAGCTCAGATCACATGTTTGCACGATATGAGTAGTGTCCGAGTAAGCATTAGAGTGTGCTCGGTCTGAGTGTACTCGTATTGTATCATTGCGGCTTTAAGGAAAGTAAAGTTGTAAGCCGTAAACTCGGTTGAAAGAAGAAACTTAAACAAAGATTGATGTTCTCAGGCTCGCTGGTCCAAAGCATGTGACGAAGCAAAGGCTGTTAATAAGCATTTCAGCATGATCACCTCAAAGGTCGACCCGATAAAGGCAGATGAAGCTTGCTACAGGTAATTATACAGGGTGCCACCTTTCTCATCCATCCATACTGCATTAACGTAATTAATATATGTGCATATCTCAAACAGGTAGTGAGTCGTGGTGAAATAAAACAAGGGAAAGTGACATCACTATTTTAACTATGTGTTAACAACCCTTTTAGGTGGCCGCATGGTCTAAGGCGTCACTCTCGTGTCATACACACTATACTGCCGATAACAGGGAGATCAAGATTCAAATCTCGGTCAGGTGTACCAAGGGTGGTTTTCCCAAAATAGGTTTCTACTCTCCTTCCATGTAAATGCGGGTACACTTCCTTTAAATTCAACCCTAATCATCCTAAGCTCCTTAGGGTAACTAGTACATATGCAAATAACCTGAACAGGTATTAAGGCGCGGTGCTAAAAAAAACTATTCACAGAAATCAATATCAACCATGTGCTGACTATGAAAGCTATGGCAGATGTCATTTTACTGCAAGAAAATATGCAGTTTGTTTTTTACTTGTTTATAAGGGTAGTTAAAACACACATACATTTATAGCACCTGGTACATACTGAATAATAATGGTAGAATTTAACTTAAGTATGGAAATAGCCATGTGCTAGAATCATAGCTTTATTATTATTATTATTATTATTATTATTATTAAAATAATAATAATAATATCACTATCATCATAGTCATTATTATTACATACCTAATCAGGCCTTTCCCTTATAAGATATTAAAGAAACTGTGAATAAGGCTCAAAAAACAACTCTCTACTTAATCCATCTTCACTAACTTTCTCCACACTTCCCTATCCTTGCATACTCCCTTCGCTTCAACAACATCCATACACAGAGTCATACATGATATTTTATTCCTAAAACTTTTAATGTTTCTCTTTTTCACACATTCGTCTACAACATTTACCCACGTTTTACATGGCCTACCCGTTTAATATATTTATTTTTTTATTATTCCTATTGTTATCTTTATCATTAGTTTTACATACATCATAGAGTTTTACAGCGTGTCGACACACAAAGGTCATTAGTGCCGCCGTCATACCTCAATTAAATCAGTTGAAAAAAAAAAAGAACCTGGATACAGAAATCAAACCCCCTAAACTATCCATGAATCGGCCTTTTCTCAGGGGTACCCAAAGTTCCCGAAATGTTATTTCTGTGTCCAAGTGTCATATTTCAACAAATTTAATTGAATTTGAACCCAATGAATTAGGTATGTTCGACCAATGACTAAATAATCATTTCTGACCGGGATCAGATCATAATTATCTAAAGGTAATGCATGAAGTTAAAAAAAACTTTGGTTGCTCAGTAGCTGCCATATTTGTTGTGTAAACACGATGTCACTCAACTTGTATAAGGCAAAGTCTCGGGAGCCCATTGACGGAGTGCAAAAAGACCAAAGAGGATGAGGATTTCCTGATAACAGAATGTCAGACCTGCTCCATCAACCTGAAGATGAATAAGTATGGAGTCCTCATCACCTGCTTTGACTGTCAAAAACTTCAAGGAGATAACAATTGCATTATTAACAAGGTGAGAGGCTGACACCTCGGCTCAGTCGGTAGCGTGTCCGCCCACTTAACTAAGGGTACCGGGTTTGATTCCCGACATGGCCGAAAAATGTATCGTCGATGAAATGTGGTTTTATACTCTCACAGAGATGAATTAATGGGCGGAAGGCTGGGTGTTGTGCCTGTTCTTGATTTAAGTTAGTTTATAAGTCATGTGCTGATATAATCACTCAGTTCAGAAAGTGCACTGTAACTTCAATGCACCAGTCCATAATTGAGCCATATCAACCAAGTGAGATAGTGCCAACACCTGCCGATAAAGGGTATCATGTGGTTAGCACAACAAACCCTCCGGCCATTAATTTCAGTTTTCCAGACCAGAGCTGCTACTTTTTTTAAATTCAAGTAGCTCCTTATTTGTCCAGAAACACAAAGGTGGTCAAAAATACAATGTCTCAAATAATAATTAAATTAAAAAAAAAAAGTTACGTCATCATCACTCAATATCTGTTGCAGTGGCAAACACTAATAATATGATCAGTTTTTATAGCTAGATTTTGGGCTCATGCGATGGAGTTTTTTTTTAAATATTATAAATGTATTTATTCAGTGACTCTTTATCATGTTATAAATTTTTTTAAATTATGTGTAGTTGTGAAAGTGATCAGAAGATGGAAGTGTGAATAAAGGAAGAGAGAAATGTTTATTTGTCCCTAGTTACACCTAACCTAACTCTCCTTGCAAGTTGGCTTCCTCCACTATCACTTACATCACCTTATTTTGCAGGGTTTACACAATGTTTTCATACATTTCTGGGTTCTTTACACTATTTTTTTTTTTTAAGTTACCAATTTGAAATACACTTGGAAATGGTTGAAGAAACTCTGGAGATTAAATCTGGATCAAATTTGATGTGTGCAGGATTTCCTCAAAAATACAAGGCATAATAATAAAACCAGGGGTGGCTCTAGCCAATGGGTGCGTGGGCATGTACCCCCCCCCCNTTAATCCAAATTTTTATATATATAAGCTTCATTTTATGTTTTAATTCCATAAAAGTAGCTTATTTAATGTTTAAAAATATTTTATTATTAGCGAGCAATTACCTTTATATCAGAGGCAGACAAAGGTTTTTACTAAGAACTGGGGTGAAGAGCTCCTACACCCGAAGCCCTGTGTATTTTTGTTAGGCCGAGCGCACACGAAACTAGTTGGAGGTCACCGAACAATGGCTATTCTCGGGTACAATTAGTTGGCACCCGATCTGCCTTTCACTCAAAGGATAATGACGTGACGTCTGGCGCACCACACTAATGTATCTAAAAGTTGCACATCGAATCATACTTGTACGATTAAAAAAAAAGTTGTTTCTATTTTTAAGTTCATAGAATGTTACACCAGTAATAACTGAAGTGCGTGTTTTTGTTTTTAATTAATATTGATTCTGAACGCTTATTTTGTGTAATTTATATTAACTAGAGTCCAAACAACAATGAACACTACTAAGGACATAGTAAGAAAGCCATTATACTATCAAAAAAAAGGCTTGAAATAAAGAAACTTGGCCCTCTAAGACCACAACTTAACCTATCACATACTTATCATAGCCAGAAGAGAAACTACAGCCGTAGTTTTAACCCGAAACTGTATGAGAAAGCTACTTTTGGATTGCAGGGTGTGAAGAAAAAAAATTAGTTTTTTTTTTTGTTTTTGTTGTACTATTTTCGGCTTTGCAGACACGTGGGTGACTACAGGTATAGTTGATCTCAAACATTTGGACGAGAAAATAAAAAAGCATTCGGTGAACACCGAAAAATTAACTTCTTATGTGTGTGATTGTAAAAGAAGACATTTAGTTTTTGTATAATCCATAATATTGCATTTTCTAAAACACTTTTGATACTGATCGTT
Organism: Timema bartmani; assembly: GCA_902151455.1. Classification (NCBI taxonomy): domain Eukaryota; kingdom Metazoa; phylum Arthropoda; class Insecta; order Phasmatodea; family Timematidae; genus Timema; species Timema bartmani. The sequence goes on from CABFWB010000200.1 coordinate 318,340, forward strand.
GCAACAAATGCAACCAGGACTTTTGATTATATGAGGTTAATCATTGCTAAATATCATAGTTTTGTTGTTTTTCTTAGAAATAATTTTGTATACCTATAAGAATAATACTGTTTTACTAGAAAAATTATTTATCGAAGTTGAAAAGTATTACTTAGCTAACCTGGCAAAGACAATTTATTTATTGTAAAAAAAATGCAAGTTAAAATGCATAATTAGGTATGCATAGGTAGGTAGGTAGGTATAAGTATATAGGTGTACATAGGTAAATATATATTTTTGTATGCGATGTTTTTCAGGAAATCATATTAATGTTATGTAAATAAAAATGGTAGCCTATTAATTGTTACATAATTAGCTTAATTATTTTTGTCCCCTTCCTGAGAAATATGTCTGGAGCCGCCGCTGAATACAACTCTTTAAGGAAAACCTCTTTTGGCTTGTTTAAGTATTTGGAAGAGGGTACAGGAAAAAGTGGATGGAAACACATAAAAGGGAATCAACACAATTTGGCTTTTACAATAAAATGTAGAACATAGTTCACACTTTACATTGCTGCCACTGGACAAACAGGTAATGGCTCCCTCTTTTAAGAGGTTGCGTTGCGTGTTTCACACTCGCTCCTGAGGAGTTTCAATAGAATGAAACCTAGGTCAGGGGATTGGGTGGTAACGATAGATATTCTTCAGGGGCAACCATTACCTCATTGTACAGTGGGATCAAAGTAAATAATAATTGTAAACTGTGTTCTTTTCATTGTAAAAGTCACATTGTGTTGGTTCCATTTTATATGTTTCTATCCACCCCTCCTTTATCTTCTTCCAAACATAACAAACATATTAATAATTTTTACAAAAATTCCACAACCATTTAATAGCCTGTATTTGTAGCAACCGTATGGATATTAATGTGTACTCAAGTAAAATCGGTGTGACTTTTTGTCACAATACGGTGTTTTGCTTTGCTGACATTAATACAAATTGTTTCGGTTCTATTTGGTGGTGGAATCTTCAAGTAAACATTGATCTCTATCGTCTTTGCAAAATAAATGCCTTTTATGATAACTTCTCGAGATTCATCGCAATGTAAATGCATAGCTAAAATGTAGACTCGTTTTGTATAGGTTTAGTTTTTTTTATGAATAGAAATATTTTCCCTAATTAAAGTATTTTTATATAAGTTTATCAATATATTTTGTTGAACATGTTTATGTTTAAATTATTTCAGAAAGAATCTATATTCAGAGTATCAACCTCTTTCTTTGATATTTCGGGGTTCAAGAATGAAACTAACTCGACAAGCCCAAGCAATTTTACAAGTCCTTGAAAAGCTCAAAACCACCAAAAGAAAAAAATACCTAAAATAAATTATATTCAAAAATACTAGCTACTTTAAGCTTTTGGGATCTTTAAACTCTCTTGTATCATTAAATTAAATAAATAATACTGTAACAAACTTCATTTTTGTTTATTAATCTTGCAACAACTTTTGCAAACAATGGATGTGAATAATTTCTTGGGAATATTTTTGCCTGAAGATTATTCTGCAGTTATTGTCCTAAGCATCTGCAGTATTCATCCAATCATTACTCATGCTAAAAACTCGATCACATCTAATACTCTCATAAAATATTAGGGTAAGATAAATCAATGCAACTGACCACAATGATAAATGGGCACACAAGACTCCATTAGGCATTGATTTCTAGACTGAGAAGGGGAATAAAAAAAAACCAATTTAAATTTTTATGATGTTTTGCAACTCTCCCAAATTGAGGTCTTTTAAATATTTCAGATGTTTTGTCTTCCAAGGATTATTTAGTGGTCATGCCCCAACAGTCTTTCAGTGTTTGTCTGTTTGTTTGAGAACAGTCACAGCTCTGTCACAGATATATGTTAAGGGGGGGGTCATTCACTTAATATATTCTTAAACAAGAGAAATATGTTTCCATATTATTAAAAATGTTAATCCTTTCACACAAAAAATAATTCCCATTTAAATAAATACCAGTATGGTAACTAACACACATGTATATCTTGTAAAAATTATTATTTCAAAAAACTAAGCTACAAAATCTTAATCTTGGATGTTTGTAGCCTTTAAACCATATTTGGTAGCATTTTAATGCGAGTTTCGAAAGGTAAACTGCAGATAATTTAAAACAATCTAATTGCAACAGAAGGTAAAATTTTAACTAAGAAACAATGGGAACAAACACCACCAATAATAGTCGGCCTATCATCCCGGGAATATTCGCTCTCAATATGGAGGACACTAATTGGGTTATGACATCATCCTTTGTCATCTTTACCATGCAGACAGGTAACAATATTATTTAATCATTTAATACATGCAGTTTAGATTTTAGTTTTTATTTGTCATAAGTACACTCCATTTATCCTGAAAGGTAGCAATCTTACCTTGATGTACTACATTACGGGCCTATCTTATAGGCTGCACCATATCGGAAACATGCAAGGTAAGCCACTCGGTCAGTAGAGATCGAATGAAGGCTGACGTCATGAAGTTTTATAAGTTGTGTGTTTTTTATAATCAACAATTTCAGAAACCGCACGTTAGATGGTTTGAAATAAAAATGACAAATAAAACATGATTATTATCACCTTAAACTCCTTGGTTTGAACAAAGCCCTGACCTGGTTCAAAGTTCATCTTATCAGTCGAGTGGGTCAGCTCTACAAACAGATTCCTTTTCGCATCAACAAGTCAATGTTTCTCGCTGCCTGCAGGTTTCGGAATGCTGGAGTCTGGTTGTGTGTCGGTGAAGAACGAAGTTAACATCATGATGAAGAATGTGGTGGACGTGGCGCTAGGGGGGCTCACGTATTGGATATTTGGCTTCGCCATGAGTTTCGGCCGCAGCCCTCTCAACAACCCGTTCACGGCTATGGGAGACTTCATGGTCGATCCCGAGGTGACGGACCCCCTCATGGGGCCTATTTCCGCTGCATTCCTATTTCAGCTGAGCTTCGCCACCACTGCTACCACCATTGTGTCGGGGGCCATGGCAGAAAGGTCGGATAGAAACATTTGTAGCTCTGAAATAATAGTTATTGGATTTGGGTCGAATCCACTCTTTTACAAATCCGAGTATTCGCTTCACCTATGAATTCTTAATCTCAAATTCAAACCTTGGAAAAAATTATTAGCCTGGGAGTGAATAAAAATTTAATACAATCATAGAAAATAGAGCTAAATGTTTATATTTTTTATTATAATGCAGTCATTATTTAACATTCATTCAAGTGTTAAATCAATGTTCTACGGTCTGGTTGTTTTGTTCTATAATTATTTAGGGGTTGATTAAGTTGTATTAAAACTTTAAAACAAATTACAGTTAAATATCAACAAACTTTTTATTCAAGGTTCAAATTTGATATTTTTTCGAATCCCAGAATTTCAAATATCCTTAAGCACTTGCTTATAGTTATATAAAGAATTGTATTTTTCAGGTAAATACTTAGGTAGTACTTAGATACTTACTTTTAGTCATAATGTATAATGTTTCCAATCAAGATTTGGACCAGAATTCTTGTAGTAGAAAAGTCACCTTTTTTTTTTTGCAACCAGGAACCATCAGTGGTGGGAAATGGGGCTGCGAAACTTCCCAAGACAAGATTTTATCAAATGTTTTATTACTTATGCGACCTGCTTCACTTATTAAAATGGTTTGAGGAGTCGCTCCTGTGTTAGGTTGGCCTACTGATGACTGGAAGATCAGAGTTTGAATCCTGGTCGGTTCTACTGAGGGTAGTTTTTTTTTCCTAAATGGTTTCCCACTCTCCTTTCACGCAAATACAGGTAGATTACTCTAAAATGCTTCCTTCCTCCTCCCTACCCTATTAGAGTAGTTATCATATATGTGTTTGCAGTTATAAATAAATATATTTCCCATGCCAGGTGCAACTTCAAGGCATATTGCATCTTTTCATTCTTCAACACCGTGGTCTACTGCATCCCCGCTGGCTGGGTCTGGGGTGAGCATGGCTTCCTCAACAAACTAGGGGTGGTCGATATTGCGGGCTCAGGGCCTGTACACCTCATTGGAGGCTTCTCATGTGAGTACATTCGTTACATTCTGGGATCTGACAGATTGTTGTGAGGGAAACCTAATATTATTACCTTTAAAGTGGGATAGTAGGGGACGCGAGAAAAGGCCAGTGCTTTCACAGTTTTTATAGTAATTAATTTTGTTGGCCAAAATAAATCAAATATTGCTCCAATATAAAGAGTTTAATTTTCCTCACATGGTGATATCAACAGTTGTTGAATATTTGTCATGAGCGTAGCGGAATTAGATGAGGAACTTTTTAAATGAAGAGAAAGAGTTATTATCAAATTCTCGGACACCCTTGACAAATATTCAACAACTGTTGGTATCACCGCGTTTTGGTTAGCCGAAGTTCTTCTGTAATTGTATTTCATTATAAAACATGACATTGTTAAAATGGAGCGATATCTAGAAGTTCTTCTCAAATAAATAATGGTTGAAAGCACTGATCTAATATAATCTTAAAGATATTTTATGTGTCCATATTTTTCACTGTAAAATGACCGTTGTTTTATGGCATTTGTTATATCTCTCACAGCGCTAGTGTCAGCTGCAATGCTGGGTCCCAGATTGGGACGCTATTCAAACGGTCTGGACCCGTTACCTCCCGGGACTCCAGTCAATGCAGTCATGGGGCTCTTTGTTCTCTGGTGGGGATGGCTTGGGTTCAACTCTGGCAGGTGAGATAGTTGCAAAACCTTAATGAACTTTCTCACAATCTTTGTACATGTAATGAGGCTGGAAAAATAAAGAATCCCAAAAAGAATGAGGGAGTTGAAGTTTAGAGGGAATATACCGCAAGGGAGGTGCGGATAACAGCAAGTGTGTGAGTGGGAGGATAAGAAAAGAGGCATTTGACTAAACTCTCCTGGTTACAGGGTAGAAACCGTTCATGATTATGTCAATCTTTTGATCCAATTTCAAGAACGCAAAAGTGGTGACTAAGTGATGAATTGTCATAGTTGATAAAACTATTGTTTTGCCTGAAAAACAACTTAAAAGTAATTGTTGGCAATAGCAAAGCCGCTCCCAAATTAAAGGTGTTACAATACAAACGAACAATTACAAACAAATATGCAAAAAATTTTTTTATAAAAAACAAATTACACCAAGTTAAGTGTAAAATTATAAAAACTGTTCAAATAAATGAAAGATTTACTATATCTTTAAAATTAAATTACCATGTAGATAAATGTTCATATTTTATCCATGCAAAAATTTTTTTTCATCAAAGATCAAACCGATTTAGTCTTAAAATTAAAAGCAGGATTGTAGTTTGGTGTCTCCTATAGCTCTCTATAAAATTAACTTAAGTGGTGATGTGTTTTTTTTTACACTGTGCCTTATTACCTTTCTGAGTTATCTACATATTTAATTCATTACAACCATGTCTTACTACCTGTTCCGGTTATACACATATATGATCATTACTCTAATGGGGTAGGGATGAGAAAGAAAGCATTTTGGAAGTAATTTACACGCATTTGAGTGGAAGGAGATTGGGAAACCATTTTGAAATAAAACATCATTAGAGCCAACGAGGATTCAAACCCCATCTCTCCACCTTCCGCTAGCCAGTCTAATATAATAGTGAAACCTTAGACCATTCAATCACTGAAGTGGCTCATCTGCATATTTAAACTCGTGGTTTAGGGATGAGGAAGATATAATTTCAAGGAAACGTACCCCGATTCGTGTGAAAGAAGGGTTCAACACCATTTAGTAAAAACTGCCTTGGTACATCTTGCCAACTTGAATTTGTGGGTGCATGAACAAGACATCAAGTTCGCCTTGTCTGCCAGTGATAAGGTCCGAGTTAGAATCGAAAGGGGTGTACTGAGGGTAGTTTTTCCTAAATTGTTTTCCACTTTCCTTCCAAACAAGTCAAGTACATTTCCTATAAATTATACCTTCCTTTGCCCTAGGCTAAAATATAATTAAATTTGAATCGCTGCAGTAAAAAATTAAAAAACATTATCAGGATTTAAACAGCAACTTCTTTGTCATGGGTAAACCAGTATAAAGATGAAACTGACGCTTATGCCCTCAAGTCCACATATGTGGGTAAGGGCTGTTGGAATCTGAACAGTAAAAATGGGGCCTGACAAAGAACTAGGGCAATTAAAGAGTTGCGAGATGGATCCCATTGTGATCGTCACAACCATTAATTCTCACACATGTTAAAATTAAAATCAAAATTACAATATTTTTTCATCAATAATTATTGGTACATACAGCACTTACGGTGTAAGTGGAGCCAAGTGGGAGTATGCGGCTCGTGCCGCGGTCATGACGATGATGGCGTCGTTTGGCGGAGGCTGCATGGGCCTGATCTACTCTATGTGGCGGCTTGGAGGGAGGCTCGACATCATGGATCTAATTAATGGCATCCTTGGCTCGCTGGTAGCCATCACAGGTCTGTCACTTCGTTCACCTTGGCGTGTTTTTATAAGCACTTTATAAATTAGTAAGAGTGTGCAAAGCTTCGAAACGTCGACTTGGCTTTGAGACAAATATCAGCTTCCACTTCACTCCAGAAAAATTTCTGTCTTAAACAATTTACCAAGCTTTGCCAATAAAAATATTGACAGCCAAAATAACTAAATTTATGGTAAATTATTGCCATTCTGAGCTATTATATTAATAATGATTTGGAAAAGTTCTTAAGTAATTGAAATGTGAGTTGTGATAATAACTTGATTTATCAGAATAAAACAAAATCTTGCAAACAATTGCACAGTAAAAAAATTACACAGCGATTTTAGTGCATAAAGTTGTAGAAATAACAATTTTTAATTTATTTTTTTTCGAAGCATCAAACCACTATCAAAAAATATTCGCACTTCAATTCAGCTTTGAGAATATTTCATATATTTGATTCAAGTTCACTTCAAATTGAGAAAGTGTACTTTGCACCCCTTATAAATTAGTTTCAATTTTGAGCTCAATAAGGTATCATTTGGAATTGAATCATTGATTACTAGCACCTGTCTTCTCATTATAATGGAAAAACCGTACTTGATGTTCCTGGTTGTATTTACAACAAAAAATACCCTCAACACTAATCATTCTATACCAAGGCGGCAGGTTATAACTGTGTGTTTTGTTCTTGTGCAGCGGGATGCTTCCTTTACCGAGCCTGGGAATCCCTGTTGATTGGTGCAGTGGGCTCAGCTATCGCTTGTTTCACCATGCCAATGTTCGATAGACTTGGCATAGATGACCCGGTTGGAGCAAGTTCCGTTCATGGTATGGTTGGTTATCTATAGTAGTTTTGTTAAAAATAAAAACTCGTCTAATAGAAACTTTTTTTATAAAAAAAAATCTTGTTTTAGATATTTCATGTTTCATTGGTGTCTGGGACTTGTCTGTCATAATGAACTCAAACCACTCATTCTGTCTGCTAAACATATATGTAAGGTTCCCAGCAAGGATTCGATTACCCTAGTGATCTGCTTCATTGTTTGAATGGTTTAAGGCGTCACTCTTGTAATAGATCGGACTGCCAATGATGGAGAGATCAGGGTTTGAATCACGGTCGGCAGTACTGAGGGTGGTTTTTCCAAAATGGTTTCCCTCTCTCTCCACACAAATGTGAATACTCTTCCTTTAAATTCAACCCACCTCATCCCTAACTCATTTGTGTAATTAGTACATAAGTGTGTAGCCTGAATGGGCATTAACATGTGGCGCTAAAAATAACATGTGCTAATAAAAAAAACTGGTGGTGCTAGCTAATATTTGGGTCCTTATTGTTTGTAGGGATGGCGGCCATATGGGGTGTGGTCGCTGTGGGGTTGTTTGCAGACAACCCTTACCCTCTTGATACAACCAAGGGAAGAAGCGGCCTCTTCAAAGGTAACTTTTTTTTTCCATTTCTTGTAAAGTAGTAAGTTCAGTGTAGTCAATTCACCATAATTTCAAGCTGTGAACTATTTTTTCTCTAACTATTTCCCTAACAGATGTTTCATTTCACTTTTAAATTTGACCAAACAAAATTACTGTTAGATAGAGAAGGTTTCAACCAATGGTATAATAGAGCCAAAGCACTGGTTTTGAGGGTGGAATGGCACTCTGGCTGATAATCAGCATAAAATAAAAATTTTCTCTGGAAATTTATCTTTAAATATGGATGTATGGAACTTGTCTTTTCAATCAATGGTAAATGAAAATTAATTAAATTGATGATAGTTACAATAGATTTCTATTTAAGCCATTATGAAAGCCAGATGTAAGCAAGCGTGTGTTTGTTCTAATTTTGTTTGAACCCCAACACCACAAATGAAGAGCTGTGGCACTGCTACATTTGTGACTACACCCCGGGTTTCTACTACATAATTTTAAGGATTACTGGCTCTCATCTTCTGTTGTAGGTGGAGGTTGGTACATGCTTGGAGTTCAAAGTCTATCTGTGTTGTGTCTCGCCTCTTGGGCCACAGTTACCAACTTTATCATCCTCTATGTGAGTCTCATAAATGTTGTCTAGAGAAGGGAATTAATTTTTACCAGACACTAGTACACTAAAGTTTGTTCTAATAGTAAGTAACATATTATTTTTTCAATTTTTAATTTTGGCTCTTAAGTGCATACTTTAACCAAGAAGTATTTTTCACTTTCGATTTGATAATATGTTTTTTCTTGTTTTCCCACAATAAATCGTGACAGATTTTAAGATGTACAATTTTCACTTCCAGCTGATCAACAAGGTAGTTCCGATCCGGATGGATGCCTATGAAGAGTTACTGGGCGCGGACCTTGTGGAGCATTACATCCGCCATGGGAATGCAGGGATCAGTCGGGTTGTGTCTGCTGTCAGGCCTTTCCCTAACCAGGATCAAATCGACCAAATCACCATAATGGGGCAGAACTCAGGTACGAGTGTGACTTGCAGAGGAGTTAATTCCCTAATGGTGCTCATGTTTTAATGTAGACATGAATGAAGGGTACAAGAGAAAAATCAGAAGGGTTCAATTCGAACTAAAATTGTCTGTTGGACCAATATTAGAACTTTCTAATGCACTTTAGGTTATAACTAAGAGAGGTTTCCATCATAATTAAATTTCAAAAAAATATTTACTATGTATTTGGTGTGAGCTATTAAAGTTGTTCTGAAAAATGTGTGTAATGTGTCTTTCAACCTTAAATTACACTTCAAAAATTATAATGATGGTAGGTTATGTATATAGCTGTCACTGACATACTCAATTTAGTTCAAAATTACACCTCGACACGAGAATTGAACCTAGGACCCTTCTCTTAGCGTGCTAATGCTCTACCACTCAGCAAACCAGTATTCGTTCCATGCTCGGGGTAATTTTTTTTAGTACTGCTTCTAACCACCCATTTGGGTTATGTACTTATATACTACTAATTATGCTAGTGTGTGAACTGTTCCCACATTTGCGTGCAGGGAGGGTGGCAAATCATTTAGTAAAAACACCCGTCATCGGCAGTCCAGTCTATTAGAGCAATGCCACAGAGCATGCGGCCACCGAAACGGGTCTCAGGATCATTCTTTATTTATAGTTTAAAGGCGGAATCTATTACGAACATGAGGGTAGTTCTTCAGCTTCTTGGAGTTACAATTGACCAATACTGACTCGGTAGTCGGCTTTATGACGTCACTTATGCATTATTTAATTGTACATGAAGATGGAAATTTTAGGGGTGTCCAAAGTTTTGTCCTTGATTTTAAAGTAAAATTCTGGATTCAACAATTATAAAGCTTCGACAAAGAAAATATTTTAAGTTGAAATGCACATTTATGTTAATTTGTGTTCGGGAACTATATTTGATTCAACTTTGTTGACTTCGTACATTCCTAGAAATTTTATTAACTATTTAAATCACACTTCATTGTTTTCCTTATAGAGATATATCATTATATATTCACATCCATTGTCTATTTTCTGTGTTTGTCCATAATGTTATTCCTTTTACATGTTCCTATCTAAGTGTCCTATCATTCTTTACGAATTTCATTTTCTCCCTTTTGTGTTCTTTGGTTTCCTCTTTTAGGAAGTTGTGTTGCACGTTCCACATTCCCCCAAGATGAGTTTTGATATAATGAAACTTTGGTCGGGGCAATGGGTGGGAACTAGAGATGGGAAATTCGATTCCTCGATACCTATAGATTCTTAAGGGTATGGAGATGATCGAGAATCAAGAAAATACCTAGATTCTTGATGCCTCAATTCCTACTGATACGTGCAAATGATCGTGAATGCTTTATTAAGAGATTAATGAATATCGGATATTAAATGCTGTTTGTAACGCATTTTTTCGTTAATTATTCCATATATTTGTGTAGTGAAACTTATAAAAGCATTGATTAGATTTGAAAACCTAAAAATTGATGATTTGCTTCAATATGTAAACATATTTATCGTGGTAGCATAATGTATTCATGAAAAAACACAAATAAACCTCCATAATAACAGATACTAACCCTGTGTTAAGAACTATACTACGCTCAATTTGCAAATTTACTGTCAAAAATTAAATAATAATAATAATATAGTAAAGTTTATTTAAAAATTCTAAAGCCAAAATTAAAATCATAACTGTAATTTGTAATGGCAAAAATGTTTTAAGAGTCTAATTAATATTTAATAGACGTTTACCGAAATTTCCAGAATAAAATCAAATTGGTTAAAAAGGTTTACCTATCATGGCAGCCATATTGGTTTCTATTAACATAAACCAATATGGCCGTTCCCACTTCATTTTAGACCTATTCCAGTAAGAATCGAGGTAAAAATTTAAGAATCAAAATCGAAATTGAAAAACTGGTATCATGCCATCTCTAGTGGTAAAGATTGATTTTTTTTCAAGCGGCAGCCATTACCTTTTTGTCCAATAGCAGTAAAATAAAGTGTGAACTGTGTTCTACTTTTCATAGTAAAAGCCATTTTGTATTTTTTCCTCTTATTAAATATCAATGTCTTCATAATGTGAACCTAGGCAACTTCATGTTTCAGGTCACGAGACATATATCAACCAAACATACTATGGTGGTATGAGGGACATACTTGGTCCTAAAAAGGCTGCAGTGGATGGTAAGACAGGTATTGGCCCCATAGGAGCTCTTCAAACCATTAGCCGTGACTTGGCGCCCAAATTCGCTTGGGTCGATTAAAACATACAGTTCTACTACTGGTTGTATTAAATGTATTTGATTCTGAAATATAGTACTAATCTAGCTAATTGTAAAAAAAACTAAAAAGGAAATGATAATCCATTTCAATTGCCCTAAGTTGATTGAGAGTCAGGCAACTTAGGGTACTTAAAGCACATAGTTATTTTTTTGAAAAATGTTAAATAAGATAGTGAAAAAAGACAACAAAAAGAGGGAAAGATATAACCTAAAATTCTGGGTGTGCGATTTTCAAACCCAAACTTGAGAAATTTGTAAGTTGTTCAAACCGTTACTTTTTCCCAAATTCATCTATTACTCCGAGTATTTAAGTAAACAAAATATATTTTTAATATGTTCAATCGCAATCAACTTTAAATCACCATGTGATCAACCTTTTGTGCACCTCTGGTTTAGAGGATTCCGCCCCTAAAGTTTTTATTCTGCTATCAAAGTTTTTTTATAATTTGCTTCAGAAAATTGAAAACAATGAAAAGGAAAATGAAAATTTGCACACCAAAATCTTTAAGTTTTCATTGTATTCTTAAATTATAAATACACATATATATTTTAGAAAGAGTGTTTAATTGTTTTAATCTATACCTATAAGCACTTGCAAATATGAAATATGTTACTATTTTCATGAAATTGATTAGACATACAAAACAATAATAAAGCTAAACATAGTAGTAGTTATTCCTATTTTGTTGTGAAGATTTGACAGAGGTGTAAAGAATCAGGATCTATCCACACAATGGCATGCCTTAGTTTCAATATCGTACAACTTTTAGGGCATACATGGTAATAGTTATTGGAAGCTGCAACTAGCCCATTGACTCACGTCGGTTGGTAAGCCTGGGAACTTCTTGACAGCTTCATTCACTTGATCCGAAGTGACTAGAAATCGATGAAGTTGATACTCTTTTTGAATCTCTCTGTGTGTTTTTCCTATTGGCGTGATTATTTCCAGGCTCTGAAAAAAAGTAATATCGACATAGAGCTATTTGGATGTTTTTTTTATCATTGTGGCTTAATACCCATTCATATATGCATATATTATAATTATTCTAATGTGATAAGAATGAGGCAATTTAGAGGTAGCTACCCACATTTGCATGGAAGCAAAGTGGGAAACCATTTAGGAAAAACCACCCTCAGTAGACCTAACCAAGATTAGTACCTCGATCTCAGCAAGGCAGTCTTAAACAGGAGTAACACCTTAGAGTTTAGACCATTAAATAATAGTTTTCAAAAATAAAGGATTTCACTAGTTAATGTATCCAACACCTTAGCTCAGCTGGTAGTGCTTCTGACTACTGAGCCAAAGGTCCCAGAATTGATTCCCAGCATGGCTGAAACGTTTATTGTTGGTGAAATTTGAGTTTACCCTTTCAAAGCGATGAATTAACAGCTGGGGACAAGACGTTATGTCTATTCTAGATTTAAGTTAGAATATAAGGCATGTGAAGCTACGACAGGCCTAGCAACCCGATAATGGAAAATATATGGCTTGAATAAAAAACTGACCCAGACCACAGGCTGGAAACAGTAATAGATGTAAAAAAAAACTTGTTAATGTATATCATAATCATGAACAGTTTCTAACCTTTGGCCAGGTCTGTTTTGAACATAAGCTTCTCCAAAGTATCCTAATGCATCATATAAATGACCAAATTGTCATGAAATATAAAAAGTAATAAAAGGTGTTGGAAAGTGATAACCCATAAAACACTGTTGGAAGTTCAAACTCATATCTGCATTAAAGATTTATGTATACTAATTGTTTTGAAGTAAAGAATTAATCTTAATATCTCTAAGCAGTTTATCTGGGGTGAAGAAATTAAGTTTCAGGATTTGATTCTTGGCAGGGTCAAACATTCCACTTTGTCATAGGATGAGCTTCCTTGTTGTGTTTATCAAAAACTTAAGCCACTAATCGCTAGAACAGTGGCATTATAGTGCACTAGACCTGTGTAGTAAGAATAGGCCAACAAACCTTCAAATGCTCGAAAGCCTTCAGTAAAACTGGTCGTTGGACCGTCTCGGCTGAAGAATTCTGGCTGACAAACTTGAGATAGCGCTGAAGAACCATTTCAAAGTTTAGTGGGTCTCCGTCATATATTTCGGTTTGATGTTTCATGGCTATCACCTGTGTCCACAAGATTATAAAGATACTTCTAGAACTACTATGTTAGCACTTTTGTATAGGATAATGGAAATGATTAACTGATCGATAAGTTTCTGTTGTGTTTCTACCCAGAACTTCTTACTATCCGAATTCTATAAACTGACATCTTTAACTTATTAAAGTGATATATTCACACTTCAGCCGACTTCCTTGAGACATAATATCTTTTATTACTTTTGTACAAAGCATCACCTACTTCACTACATTACATTAAAGTTAATAACCTTCAACAATAAGCTTTAACCCCAGAAAAAAGCAACTTATCAACTAAAAATATTATACTGCAGTAGTTAAATTGACAAGTTCAATATTTACTCAGAAATTTTATATATGGCTAGAATCCATTTATTCACAAATTTGAATCTGCATTTTACCTATGAATATGTTTTGTGAAGCTTGAATGTCCTTAGACCCAAGCCTAGAAAATACTCATTAATATAGTAGTGTCCCGAGAGCTCAATGTTTCTTATAATTCAAGGTGGACACACACTTGCTGAATGTGTGTTTGGATATGATGAAAGATGTGGTTACGCGTCGAAACAACCATTACAAGTAAAAAAACATATATCACTAGATTTTTTTTTAAATTATAATAATATGTACAAATGTTTATATTTGTGGTTTTTTTTTTATTATATAATTTAAAAATGTATATTAAAGGGGTGGCCTCGGGATGCAAGAAATTTTCGTGCAGACATTCTGATCTAACAATATTTAACTCTATGATCCATTTTCTCAAAATATATTTCATGCCAAAATAAATTTGAAAGATTCCAACAAATCTTTTTTCCTTAACAGCCATGTAGTTTGAGTTTTATTAATAAAAATAAACGTGTATAGTGTGAAATGATCTAATTTTTTACTGTTTTCTAAGCATATTTGCAGAGCTGTAAGACTAGGTTTGATGAAAAAGAGCTCTAGATTTAGCCTTCCTCTAACAAATACAGTAATTTTTTTTTATAAGGGGGCATTCAAGTATTAAGTAAGCACTGTAGGATGATAAGGGGTTTAAAGCTTTGCTAATTTTTGCTAACAAAGGGGAAGAGTGGGTCACAACAGTGCTTACCTAAGACAGAGAAAGAGAGGGGCAAGAATGGCGCAGTGACCCAGCCACCCTAAGTGGATAAATAGTAATTAAAAGTGTTGAGACATGGATTCTCAAGGACCTTGGCAGTTGGTCATCATATTAAAAGTAATTGAGGATATTTTATAAACTATAATAATTCACCAGAATTAATGTAAATTAAAATGATTTTTTGGGTGTTAATCTAACATAGGCAAGAAAGGGGGAGGTCGGGCGTTTTCTTATTTTTGCTTACAAAGGATCAAAGGGGGTCCAAAATGGCCAAACAAGTGCTTACACCAAGGTTAAAATAATTTTTTTAAGATGTTTGAAAACTAGCTGCGAACTTCCCTCTTCACCTCAAGATAATTTTTTTTTGTAGTTTTCTTTCTCCTCAACATGATAAAAAGGTGGTTGTAAGTGAAGGGTAAAAGAGAGTATAAGCTTAGACAGAATTGAGAAGTAGTTCCAGAAGAGACAGAGACCCTTATATTTTAAGCCGCGAGGCCTGGACAGCATTTGATACTTTCTCGATGACCGAAATAACCATCTCAAGTATTTTTAAAATTTAAAAAACAAGTTTTTCGTTTTTCTATCTTTTCTGGCAGTTTTAGATGGGCTGTTACACTTGAGCAATCGAGACTCTGCTGTAATGTCAATATATTTCCTCAACCAGTAAAGTTACCAGGTCCTACCAGACATATTTCCAACACGGACAATCCTGTGAGAACGTCCACCATAGTATCTCTAAAGAACGCTGTGAATGTGCTTGTAAAGTCTGATGCTTCTAAAGTCATGTGGTCTATGTCGAGCTTTGATATGATCTGGGCCTGAAATTAATAATTAATCAGAGATTATTGTAATTTTTATATTGGACGACAAAATGTAAACAGAGTTTGTAAAAGTTTGAATAAACGTATTCATCTCATGTGCCCGAATGTTTATATTAAGAAGTGAGTTTAAATTCTTGCCAGCCGCACTGAAGGGCGGCTTTTTCCATGAAGGTTGTTTTTCATCCTCTCGTCAAGCAAATGTTGGTGCATTTAATTTAATCTTTTCCTTCTAATCTTGTTGAATTAAGTCACTAACAGTTCAAAGATAAAAAGTTTAATAATCATATGGGCCATGATGTAATATATCAAGGTAAGACTTTTCATGGCAAACAAAGTCTACCTATTGAATACATCATGTGGTTGCTCAGAGTTATATCAAAGACTTTTAACTCTATGAAACAAGAGGGATTCTAACATTATAGAAAGAGTAGAGGGTAAAACACTTTTGATTGGAAGGCATACTGTTCAAACAGTTCCAAATAAATGTCTAAAATCGCTGCTAATTATTTTCACCCCAATCTCGGTGATCATCAGTTACTAGGGGTGTGCCCCTTTTTAATTCGAAGTGAACTTGAATTGAATATATGAAATATTCTCAAAGTTGAATTAAAAGTTTGAATATTTTTTGTTAGGTAGTTGTTTTATGCTTAAAAAAATATTATATTGTCATTGTTTGTAAAACTTTATTCCCTTAAATCACTTGAAAAATATTTTATTGCACAATTGTTTGTAATATTTCATTTTAATCTACTAAATAAAGTTTATCATCACAGCTTACAGTTCAATTAATTCAGATATTTTCACATGAATGTTTATTTGTGATGGATATAACAGACCAGAATGGCGATAATTGACCATACATCGAGTATTTTAGAGCTCTATCAATATTTTGATCGGTAAAGCTTCAATAATGTCATAGCCGGATATTTTGTTGAAGCTAAATCAAAGCTGATATTTGTTTTGAAGCCGAGTTGAAGTATTGAAGATTCACACATCCCTACTATTAATTATTTTCCAGTATTTCAAATAAAGAGGAAGAAAGTGAGTACCAACAAATTTTATGGCGCGTTATAATAGTGATTCATGTTAAAACAAATCTTCCAACTCGACTCACCAGGAAAGTTCGGAAGGTCCTCTCACTTTGGTCAGAGTCATATAATCTTTTACAAACATGCCTGACCTCAGGGTTGGCGACTATGCTCAGCACATGTTCGTTCCAGCAGTGGACATACACTGGTTCCAAGGGCTCTGTCACCGGGAGGAGCAATAGCTTCTCTAGCAGAGTCAGTCTGGACTTGAATCCTACTTTCTTGTCAGCGGGGGGGAATAAAAACACCTGGCGATGGGAGAACCGGGACTTGACACGTTTCTCTAGCAGTTCTGTCACGTCCAGTCGAGCCGTCACACCCACGACACAAATAGGGGCCTACACACAAGATATGCACATCATTAGATTGTAATAATCAGAATATTTGTGTATAATATGTATAGAAGTGTGTTTACTTAGTAAATTTCATCTATACTGCATAAGAAAGCAAGCTTACTTTATTATTCCACTATGGGGTAAATGGAGAGTGCACACACACAAACACACACATTCTTAATCTAGAAAAACTTCCTTGCATAAAATAAATTAATCTGTGGCTCATTCACATTAAAAAATATTTTTAGATAAATGTTTCACCTTGGTGTTTCAATTGATAATTTAATAAAACAAGTATATTTTACTATGAGGCTACAATATATTATTTAGAACAAGCAATACAATTCATATGAAAATAGAATTTTAATTCCTAAGAGACTTCAGCAAATGAGTTTCATTTTCACATAATAATTTTATATAAAAAAATAACAATTTGAAACAGATTTTATAAACTGACACTGTACTTTAAGTTGTTTTTTAGCACCGCGTCTTACTACCCGTTCGGGCTATGCACATATGTATTAATTACACTAATGTGCTAGCAATGACAAAGGTTGAATTTAGAGAAAGTGTACCCACATTTGTGTGGAGGGAGAGTGAAAAACAATTCAAAAATCACCCTCAGTACACCCGACTGAGATCAAACCCTGATGTCCCAGTTATCGGCAGTCGCCTATTGCCAGAGTGATGCCTTAAACCAGGGGTAATCAACCATTTTCGTTCACGTACTCCCAAATATAATTATCTTCTACTATGTACCCCCATAGTTGTTGGTGCGTAATGCACGTTATACATTATCTATCGCAAAAACAGTGAATTTTTCTTGTGTCTCCTACACTCCCAACTTAAATTATAATTATAAATTTGTACACACATATTAGCTGAAATATTTGTTCCCTAAAAGATTTTGACTATGCCTAAAAAATAAGAAAAAACAAACCTGAGCCGACTGAGCTATGTCAAACAGATTGTAGAGTAGAGTCTGGTTGTGATGCCCGCAGAACAAGTCGAACTCCTCCAGGACAAATATGATCGACTTCGAGTGTCCTTTGTGGCCGGACTTGAGGCACTGCAGGAGATATGCCAGGTTCTCTGCGGACATGTCATGGAATCAAGTAGTGGTTAATGGAGGAAAGACTTGACTGCAGGTAAATTAAGAGGTACAGCTGTGCCTGAATGTCTATTGGCTCTAGGTAAACCTGTTATAATGTTGCGAGGAAGAAAAATTAACAGAGTATCTAACTTTCCAGTGTCGACCTCAGTGGTCTTGGGTCGAAGTGCTCGCCTCAGGACCCGATTTTTGTGGGTTCAAACCCAACCGAGGTTGACAGATTTTTCTTAAGAGATAACAATATGTAGCACAGCTTCCTTTGGAGGTGAAGTAAAGCTGTCAATCCCATGTCAATTGTGACATGTAAAAGAACACTGGAAGGTATGTGAAAATACCTTTCCCCGCAAAATTTGTAGGTCGTTTCTCTCTCCTGCATAGAAATATTTGTAGGTCGTTTCTCTCTCCTGCATAGAAATAATTGTAGGCTACCCATGCTGATATAATCAGTCAGTTCAGAAAGTGCACGTTAAATACCTCAAGTGAATAAATTAAATAAAAGTAAGGAGTCTCAAATTAACAAATATTCCAGTATTTTTACCAGCTTTTGCTGAATTAACTGTGTTTTCCTGGTTTTTAAACCAGAAATTAAATATTCCCCGTGTTTTCTCAGTTCTCCAAGTACTTGGAAACCCTGTAAACATATTCTTGCACAACTAATGTACGTAATATAATAGGTATGTAATCGAATCGCCTGTATGACTCATGTTATGGAATGGATACAACATTGCAGGATATCACGGTGAACACCCCTTGGCCACAATATTGTCGTATAACCATCCTACTTTTTGTGGTAGAACTGCAATGGGCATTTGTTAAACAATAAAACTTTGTGAATCATGTTCCAATTTGATTTGACAACGATTTAAACCTATCTTTAGCCTATTTCCAACACAAGCAAGGTCTTGTTTGGTGCTTCAAACACAATCATGGGGTTGATGTGTGTTCATTTTACAAGCATCAACACTTTTAATTGTGGCTAGTGGGCAGCGGTAAAGCAGTTCTGCCAAATTCTGCATGGAAAACTCATATATGTGTATCCCAACTTCTGTATAATGGCTAGAAACACACACAAAAATTGTTCTCCTTGAAAAAAAAATAATTATAACTTGGATATCGTCTTACCAGCAAATGACATGAAAATCTTGTCATCCATAAGTTCTTCAAGTTTCATTTGTTTGGTTATGTCTTTGATAGCAAGTCGGTCATCTGTGTGTAATCTCCCGTCCAATTGAACGAGAATAGCATGTTCATCAAATGTGCCAAGCTCTTGGAGCTCTTTCAGAACCGTCCTGACCAGCTTAAAATTAAAAACAGGATACGAGTGTTTTAATAGCCAGTCGCAGACAATGATAAAAGTGTGTCTTTACGCTTTCTGCGGACAAGAAGGTTATACAATCTAATATTAGGAGGAAAATGTACAAAGTACGATGTTAGAAGAGCTATGATAGATCATCAATGGCTAACTAATATTAGTTTCGCTGCTAGGTTAAGTTACACCCATCGTATCTCTTAGGTTTTAATGAGTTGTCTAAATGTTGTAAACATATAATAAGTTCAAATAAATATAATTAAAGTATCAATGGATTCGCCATTTCCCTGCGAGTATAGTGATAGTAATAGATGTTAAATGATTTGGTATCGTAAGTGAAATACAGTGTATATTATATGTTAAGGTGCTTAAGCACCATTCCCGTAATTTTGTTCAAACACTATTTTCCTACAGTTGGGATTTGTGTACAAGATCCACATTTTGATATAATTATTATTTCCAAAAAGAAAAGGAGTCTTTAAATTTGCACTAAAGCCATATACATTTAACTTAATGTTAATAAAACACATTTAAAGAAATGTAATATAATTAACAGAAAAAGACACACCGTAGTTTTACCCGAACCTCTTGGGCCAACAATAAGTGCGGAATTACTTTCACCAAATTGAGCAGTTCTCTTCAAAAGATCCATGACATGAGTTTTTTCTGCTACAAAACCTCGAAAAGTTTGGTTGGGCGATAAAATCTTGTCCATGATATAACACATGCCTAAAATAAATACGTCTTCAGATATAATATCCATCGCATACTTGGAATCTTAGTATACAGCAATGTCGATTGTTGTTCTAAATTCTAACGTAAGTAAATATTTAAAAATAACCTGCCAAACACGCAGCCAGGCTTACAGGCAACAAGTATGAATTCCCGCCCAACCATGACCAACATTTAGGAACAGTTTTTCCTATTATTTGATACATGGCGATTTTACTAGAAATCTGTATAAATATAGAATATTAATACACTAATATCAGATAATAAAATACTACTACTAAATTATCTCTACACTAAAGAAAACGTTTTTAGTTATATTGTATTTTACTTTTTAAATATAGTAGAGTCTAGTGTTCATTCCATAAAATATGTTGGCAGCATTTGGGCACCCAATTTGAACTGTCCTTGAGCTTAGTTTGCTCAATTTGGGAGCTTTACTTTTCTCTAGTATGTTTGAATTCCACGAGTGCTGCTATCATTAATTTATAGCGCATGAAATGCAATTCATTTTTTATCTTTGTTTTAATTTGAAAGTTATTTAGAGCCTTTTTAAGCTATAAAGACTGTTCAAGGAGTATGCAGTTATAGTTTGTGCTTTAATAAGTCTGCACTCTGCAGGAAAGATAGGTAAAAAAATATGGGGCCAAAAAACACAAAATATGTTCTTGTTTAAGCTTTACACTGAAATATTATAGCCTGAGGTTGTCAAATATATCCATGTGTTGAGAGAGGGGGAAAAGGGTGGGATGTAACCAAGCCACAATACTTACCAAACGTTGAATGGCAATTTTATTTGTATAAATTAACACAATAAAGTCAAAGATAGATTGAGTGATAAGTTTGCTGACCAACAAATGCATCTCATTAGCCTTCTTTCCTGATTCTTCGTCTTTGTGAATCAGATATTATTTAACCAAAATAATCTTCAAACACAATTTATATGTATATTTATTTGTTTTTTTCCACAAAGTCTCACTACCCAGTTGAATTATACACATTAAAAAAAATTAACTACGCCAATGTGTTAGGGATGAGGGGGGTTGAGCTTAGAGGATATGTTCCCCCATTTGCGTGGAGGTAAAAAGTAAAGTGGAAAAACATCTAGGAGAAACCACCCTTAGTACAACTGACCGGGATTCGAAACCTGATCTCCCCATAATTGGCGCTCTAGTATATTGCGAGAGTGATGCCTTAAACCGTTCAACCACCAAAGCAAGTTATTCACACATTAAAATAATGATAAGATATGACAAGCTAATCTTATACATGAATTTAATAGATTGATTCAGATTTTAGAAAGTGCTAAATTAATATCTAGAGACTAGAATTTGTGTTTAAAACAGTATCAAGATTGAAATACAAGCCTTTCATAGTTTTGGAAATGCATTAAAAAGGATAGTTGAGTTTACCCTCGTTTAGGTTCACTTGTAGAAAGTATATCATAAAACAAAAATAAAGATACAAGTGCCACAGTAAGTAGATGTAGGCCACCAAAGGGGCTAGGCCCAAGTCTGCTAGAAGCAACTGATCTTGCTACTAGCAGACCTAGACCTAACCTTTCAGGTGGCTTATCTGTGCTTAGGGGAAGGTGCGACTAGCTGCAATGAATAGCCCCCATAGGAGTGGAAAGTCTGTTAAAGTTAGATTTTGCAACCATTTCCATCGTTAGTAAAATATTAGAAAAAAAAGTCCCCAAGACACTTTTGGAATGTTATAGTTACAGAGTATGTTTATTTGAAATACCCCTAGCCCCTCTTTTTAATTTTTTTTAAAAGTCCTCTTTTTATAATGTAATGTGGTATGTTAAGGATTTTAGGGGATATGCAACATTTCACTAAGTTTGAATGATTATAACATTATTTTTTATATCTATAGCTTATGTGATCGTAATCCTGATAAACAATTTAATGCATATCATTACATTGTATTGTGGATCTTTGTAAGTCTTTCTTTTTCTTTGACACAGGTTTATTTATTAAAAAAATTTCAAGATAGCTTTTTTTTTTACATTTTGGAAGGGGCATGTTGATTAAGCCATGGCATGGCGACAACAAGGGTACAAGTGACTGGCAAAGTTTGGGAAACACAGCTATAGTGGCTAGCAGGAACTGTTATTTTGCCAATTAATCATTGTTCTGGCACAGTTATGACTATGATGCCAACTCGATAACTTAATAGAGTTAATAATATAAGGCTGAAACAAAAATATCTTATCGAGTTATGGGGTAGAATCTATAAGTACCTTAGCATAGTAATTTATTCTAACTATTTCACTTTGGCCTTGTTGACGTATGAATAGTACTCAACCAGAAGTTTGATTGGATTCTCAACAGTTCCGTCAGCTGTAAAACCTAGGCAACACTAAAGAGGCGTACTACACCCTATATCATTGCTGAAGGAACTACAGGTCTTATGAAAAAAAGCTTTATCTTCTCTTCTCTCTCAGTTAACTGTTGTCAAATCTCCTGGCAACCTTGACTAACCCGCATTGCTAAACTTGTTTTACGTTTGAGTGGAGGTTGACAACACAAAAACGAACAAATGACAACGCTGATTCCCAATAGTTACCATGCAGTTCCCTCAACGATATCCAGTATAAGGTATGAGGAGTGAGGTAGTTTCCTGTTGCTTTCCTCACTTACCGAGGGTCAAAAATTAAATTCTGACATAGCCATTATCCAAACAATATCTAAATTACCATATTATGTTTTACATTTTGTTTCTTCATATGTCTTGTCTGTTTATGTTTAGTTAAATATGGAAGTAGGTGCTGGTACATGAAAAAGAGAGGTCCCAGTAAAAAATAAATGATATAGCGCATCGCACAGACTTCCTCCCGCTTTCATCTTAAAATACAATTACTAAAACTTGTAAGATTTGTGAAACAAAATACTAGGTCTATACATTGTTATAAAAACATTACACCAAAGATTATAATTGGAATAATTGTATACCATTACTTACTCTATGGCATTAGGAACTAGGAGCACTGTTACAGAAAAATTGAGAAAAGAGGAACATCTTTGTCCGCCAAAGACAATAAGAATCAAATTCATTTTCAAAGACCTGAATTAAAAAGTGTATAAGTTATATATTTGCTTACAGCTCAGAAATTATTGGTTTCATAAAAAAATTTTCAAATAAAATATTTTCATCTTCAATAATACTACATATTTACAATGATAGTTTATTTTGTATCTCAAATAGTTGCAGAGTAATAATCAAAATTGGATATTTTCCCTTATTTAAAGTAACCTCCAAGTCATTCTCATTAGAAAATAATTGCCATCTTGTTTATAGTAATAAACAGTGTCTAGATATGACATTTAATCAAAACCTTTAGGCCAGGGCGAATTTCAAGAAAATCGATTTGTTTTCTTGTTTCCCTTCAGTTAACTATACTAATGTGGTATGTTTCTAGTTTTTAAAATCTTTCACAAATATTCATCCAACTTTGGGATTGATTTTATAACAACATTAATAAAAAGTGAGATCCCAAATGAAAACTTTTGTTTTTATTAAGGTTTATTAAAAATACAGTTCTATATAGTAGAAAAATACAGTCATTTCTAAAAACTATTCAGACCAATTCATAAATAGCTACAGGCCGCTCCACTCTTAAATTGAAGTACAGATCTTATGGAGTGCAAAGTTGAAAGATTTTATGCACTTAAAACAGATAGACAATTTTCATATTAGAAACTTATGCCGGGATCACGATCAACTTAGCGTTAACTTAACGTAACTTATCGTAACGTTAACTTAAAGTTAACTTAACGTATGTGTGATCACGATTCACGTAACTTAACGTAACAACTCGAGCCAAACATCTTCATTCTCGAGTACGATCTGTGATTTGTATTAGTTTTACAGTGATGATCTGTGAATGTTTACAGTTTTCAATCGATATAATAAATATCTATTACAATTTTTTTTTGATAAATGTAGCTTTCCTATTTTAGTGTAATTATTTTGTTTCAATTCTGATCATTAGAACTTACGCTAAAGAGTAAACATTAGTCATAAAACCAACAAATGAGCTACTACATAGCTTTGTTGACGTCACCCGAGTAATGATTGGCTGGATAGATCACGTGATACCCTTCAAGTAACGTAAAGTAAAGTAAAAGACCTCCCAGGACATCTCTTACGTTAAGTTAACTGCAAGTCAATGTTAAGTTAAGTGCATCGTGATCGCTTCCATTTAAACACACAAGGAGGTTATTTACGTTAAGTTACGTTAAGTTACGTTAAGTTAAGTTTAAGTTGATCGTGATCCCGGCATTATCAAGTTATACACTCTATAGTAATACATTTGACGTTTTGTTTTTGTTAATAATAGTGTATTATTGTGTTTATTACTGTTATATTAAACACCCTTTATATACACATTGCACAAAATAGCCTGTGATGAGTAGGTTAGGCTTTAAATTCTGGTACATCAAAATGAAGGTAGTTTCCACAAATCAGTTAAAACAAATTGTTGTCCCCTCTATCCATGCAAATGTGTGTACACTTTTTTAAACAAATAGTTAACTCATCCATACATAATTAAATTGATTATAATATGATAAGTTGTTTATAACCTTAGTTTTATGTTCAGTAATGCATCATGCTTATTTGATATAAATGACAATAAATGCTAGTTTTTAAGCTACAGAATTGCAACTCTGCTGGGTATAAGTAGGACAGCGTTTACGAAGAAACCGATGGGTCAGAAATGAGTTTCCATAAGAGCCTGAACTTCAATTTAATAGTGGAATGGCGTATGAACAATTATACACAAATAAAATACAAATTAATAAAATAAATAAGGAAATACAAATGGTTTTGAATAAGTATTTAGACAAAATTATGTTTCATTATGTGAGTGACATAAAATTACAACCCTCATGTAACAGCAAGTAGAAATATAGCCTGACCCCTCTCCCCCACTTCCAGCACGCAATTTTTCACAACCAGGGTGAATGTCGTTATTTCACAGGGAAGCTGTTGTGACACTAAAAGAGGGATTAAGATTTAATACAAGTTAGAATCAGAAGTTATTAATCATTATGTTTATTAACGTTGAAAACATGACCGATAATATTATTTTTTTCAACATTAGAATCTAAATATAAGATCTGTTTTACATAACACTGTGTCATGTACCCCCTTCCCCCATGTAACACCATACATTAGAGCTCTTCCCCCACCACTCCTCATCTTTACAGTGTTATGGGGCTTATGGTTGGATAGTGAAGACAATTGTTCAATAAAGAGTCACTGATATTGTCTCACGGGTGCTTGTAGTTTCCAAACATGTCACACATTAGGTGCTGTTGACCAGAGAAATGTGACATCACGTGCTCCACACGAGCGCATACTGCCAACAAACACAAGAAGCACAATTTTTTGTTAGCGAGGATTTTAGACAGGAAAAGTGATGTTTAATATAATGTTTAAAAATAAATAAATAGTCGAAACTGGTTTGAACTCAAAACCCAAATTATTCAAATAAAAGCAATAATTGTGTAGTCAAATTAAGTGACACAAAAGATAGACTGACTTAATTATTTTAAAGGCCAGCGCCCCCTATTGATAAATTGTTTGGTGAAGCCAATCGCAAATATATATTGTTCAATCTCAGGCAATATTTGGACACATTTAGTGTTTGTTTAGATATTCGCTCTGTTAGACAAATATTACACCGTTTTCACTATGGTTAGCTGTGTAGCATGGTACAATTTTGATAGAAATGACCTTTTAGAAAAAACAAATCATATTTTTTGAGGATGACATTGATAACATTTAAGTATATTATTAGAGTTATTATATAGGTATTTGTGTGTGTCATGAGCTTTGCGCAATATTTACTGCACGCGGGGGATTTACATTTAAAAATTAGTAGCCCTTGTGCACAAACATGTGCACCTAGAAACAGAAATTTTTAAATTTGGATTTGATTTTTTTTTAAATGATTAAAAACTGAGTCAGAAGAAATCAAATGAAGAGATTTTATTTCCTGTCGGTGTGAAGCAAATAAAACCTTTTTTTTCTCCTAGTGAGGGTGTCCTGATATCCACGTCACCCATGCTGTGCACATCTATGCGTGAAAGTTGATATAAGCTAATAGTTTTTCTGTCAGTCGGATAAGGCCCTTCCTATGAAAATTGAACTGTACCAAGGGTGCTGTATAAGATTATGTCGATTTCTGGTGAAATAGGTATGATAATGTTTAATACTGCAAATTTAAAAACATCGGGCACGTCTTTCTATTTCTAACCAGCAATCTTTGATGATGACATTTATGGCATTTTCAAAGAGTTTGACATTAGTTTTTAAAGGCATGGTTGTTTCTAATTACCATTATGTATTTTGTTCCCTACCAAAGTTGTGTCCCACACACCCCATCTACCAACTAACTTCTCAAGGATACAGCGCAATTAAGAGTAGACGAGACATTGTTAATACAAGCTTAAAACTAGCTTCGGTTGTCGAATGGTCTAAGAATCTCGATCGGTTGAAATGAGGGTGCTTTTTCCTTAATGGTTTTCGATTCTTCCTCCACACAAATGCGGCAGATAACCTCTAAATTCCACATTCCTTATCCCCGACAACATTTGCACGAAACCCGAACAAGTAATAAGACACTAAACAAATTAGTAAAAAATATAGGGCTAAGTTATTTCTAAGCAAAATAATAGTTAGTAATGAAATTAAAAATGGGAAGTGGTTTTGAACTTACGACACTCCATGTTTGATGCCATTTTGTGAGGTTGCAAGTAAGGCAGTACTTCTCCGTGTCGAGTGACGCACATACAGAACTTAGCGTTGCACTGCTTCGGGGCGTAGCTCCCGTCTGGAGAGCACTTGTAGTCCCCTTGCCACAAAGTTGAATTTGAGGCCAAACACGGTATTGGCCGTTTTGGGCCTAATGGCTTCATAGACGGGAAGGGGGCCCCGACTGATGGATGAAGAACACACACAAGTGATCAAGTTTAGCGCTTTTGAGTTTTGTATCTTGGGTGGGTATACCTATCACTTGAATCAAATTATATAGAACAAGCCAAAATGTTATAGTAACACATTTAATTTAAAAATATACTATGTTTATAGTTTCTTCCAAAAATATACATTAATGATTACTGTCAAAATATTTAAATTTGTAATTTATTTACCTAACCTAAATGTGACTTTAATTTTAGGGAGAAGGGATCCATGGGAAATATATTTACTGTTATTAAGTATTATTATAAACTTACGACTTCGTACAATATTTAAGTTTGCATTTAAAAGTAATGCCGAAACCCGGGATCGAACCAGGGACCTTTAGATCTTCAGTCTAACGCTCTCCCAACTGAGCTATTTCGGCGTATATTTACAAATCAAAATGGGCTCCAATATCCATACTACTTCCTAATTTTTATTTTTTTATTTTTACAAATTACATCTTGAAGCCACCAAATTTAAAAAAATCTGATAATAAAGGTGTATGAAAGATATTGTGTAACGAAAAAAATAATATTAATTGTTGAAATAAATACTGCTAAACTTGTACTTGACTCGTTTAAAATAACTTGCGTTTGGAAATAACTAGGAAATAGCCAATTTTAACGAAACAGTTTTTTGAATAAGCTTATTAATATTCTAAAAGGTTTTATCAAAGTTTTAAAGACATAAATTAAAAAAAAGGAGGGCCTGTCCGGGATTTGAACCCGGGACCTCTCGCACCCGAAGCGAGAATCATACCCCTAGACCAACAGGCCGATGGAGTGAGGAGCTGGAGTAATACGTATATCAAGGATATGGTCTATGGTTGGTTCACAGCATTTTTAATTTTACTTTATCTTTGTTTAAAATGATTTGATAAATTATCTTAAAAAGACTAACTAGGAAACTGTTTTGGTTTTACATCATTTATATAAATTAAATGCCATTATATACTCACGGGAAAGTGGAACGCAGGTTCCAGATTTTTCGCTGCAAGTGAGACTAGCGCCGCACTCGGCATTATTAGGAATCTCCACTCGGTGGCAAGGATCACCGCGACCTTCAAACACATAAAATATATTGAATGTCATATTTCTTTGGCAAAACGTCAAAACGTGCGTGGTAAATGTATTGACTTCAAAGTCAATTCCTGATTTAAGTTTAAAATCAATTATATTTGATTTTACACTATCTTTACCATTTATTATTAAATATTCAACAAATTTTGTGAATATTTGTTTAATATCACCTATTGTAATAATGTTATAGTTTGTAGAAACTTCGCAAATGATTCTATAACGTGTTAATTTTGCCATACGAGTCGAATCTTATATTTCACTTTAATTATTTATATGCTTTTGTACGTTTCATTTTTGTATAAAACTACTAAAATAAAGTTAGTATGAATATTTTCTATTTGTTAGTTAAGTTTTAAAATATATATAACTAAACTGGTTGAAAGTATTTACTAATTTTACCTAAAATATTAATTACTTTGATGTTTAACGTAGTTAAAAATTTTAAAAACGTTAAGAAAACATATTACAATATGATTATTTAATGAGTCAAAAATGCCAGCTGTATGATTTCATTTTCCTTTGTAAGACACATTTTTAAAGATAAATTTTAGGTTTTTCAGATGCAATTTTAATTAATTGAGTGGTGATTTATTTTGGTCAGTTGATTGTTAAACTAAATAGTATTCATAAAATGAAAACAAATTTAAGACGTGTATTTTTATTCTGAGTACTTAGTAGCTATTAGATCAATAAATTATACTAGGCTATCAATAGAAGTAGCCTACAATCGTTTCAATCATTTCACGGATATTTATAAACCATTGTTCTCACCTAGAAGTTTGATACATGTAGGACAGCAACCACAATTTGTAGTGTTTGGTTTGACGTAGCCACCCTTACATTCGGGAATTTCACAGGAATCATATTGGCAATTCTTTAAGGCGCATATATTGTCCGGGTACGAACAGGCGACCATCCCAAAAGAAAGTATTGTAATGACTTGAAGAATCTGCATGATCTGAAAGTCAATAGCAGCAAATAACTACTTTTAATCGATAGTACAATTTTGCAATTCAGCTAGTTGTGTCATATAAAGTTTCTTAAATAATCATTGTGACCTGTTTTTTCTATTTATATATAGATACAATGTTTTGGACCTAAGGCCTTCATATTATACAAATCTGTTCGAATCTTACAAATCTGTTTAGATTAAAAAAGAAACTATCCAATTTTTCTTTTACGCTCACGTTTTTTTATATCAGCTCCACTGTTGTGTCGAAAACATGATTTTGAAACAATATTATAACTTTCTGCTTTCTTTAGTGGCTTATTTCATAAAATGTTGTAATATGTTTTCAATTTCGGTGCCCAACATTTCAGTTTGATTATAATACATAGGCTTAGACATTAAAGTACTATCGCATACACTAGTTGGTGGTTTTATCTAAATTGCGAATGCTGGTGCGTTTTCTCAATAGTCTTGCTACCTCTAGAAACGTGACCCGGATCAATGATAAATATTCTTTAAATTAATACTTAGTTGTGGTTATACAGCATCATTGGCTTTACAGGGGGTGGAGTTAGGGCTATATATCTCCTCCTCCCCCTTTTTTATTTTCCGGAATCTATAAAAAAACGCGTTTTTTTTTTTCGTTCTTTAGTGACCAAATATGCTTTTATTTATATACATGTATAAAATAAAATTTATTTTTATACAGGACTACGGGCTTATATTATAATTTTTTGTTAGAAAGAGGAAAGGTGATAAACATAAAACTGATTGAAGTTAAAATACATTTCTACCACTGGAATTCAGGCTAGAGCAACAAAACCCCCATTACAAGATATCTAAATTTATTTTCATAAGAAGCCGATACAATAGTATTTACATTATTAGTACATTTAATAATCAATTATGTAAAGATATATTACACAGTAATCCATAAGGAAGTAATATTGGTAGATTTTCATAACATTTTAGATGAACTTTAGCTTCTTCTATATTAATAAAATGAAGATTTTGTCTCTATGTGATGACTAATGAGTATTTTACAATATCAACCACATGCATAAGGCTGAAATTTTAAAATTAGTAGCCCGTAAAAGCTGGAATTTTAAATTTTTTGTAACCATGCAATTCCAGGCAACGCTGGGTACTTTTTTTTTAGTAAATATTAATAAACTTTAAATTGAATAATACATAGTTCTAGAATTCCAAATTTTGGTGAATTTCTAATCATTGTTTGCTGTCGAAAGTGAATAGTTACTTTTGTTTTTCCACGCCTACACAACGAATATAACTTAATATAAAATTTTTAAAATGTCACGTTCTACTGGAACGAATCCTTTTGCATCAACATTCATTATGTGTGAATAACCACAACAATGACTGTGATTGCTGACCTCGAAGATGAACAGGGGAAAAAAATCGAAACACATCATCCAGTCGTACATTTGTTAGCTTAAGTTATTTACGAGCGATTGTGTTGAGTTTTCTGTCAAGGACGCAAGCATGAAACACACACATTAAAGTTCAATGAAGTCGATAATAATTGCAAGTTTAGAAATGTCTTGAAAACTTAATAAGTACCTTGTAAGGTGTGTTCAAAATTAGACATCCCAAAACATGATTGTATCGACATTTTTTTTAACAATGTGAATTATAAGATGTAAGTAAATATGAGTACGATGTATAAAGATATTCTAATGAGTAAACCACACATTTTTTAAAGTGCTGCTTTCACTATTTCAAATTAATTAAGTTGCACAATTAAAAAGAATGAATTGTTGCCGTCTCAATGTTCAAGATACATTTAAATAACTTATGAGCTAAAGACAATCAAGATTTAAAAATACTTTGACAGCATAAATATATAAGTAATCAAAGTGTTTTGATTAAAATTGTGATATTTAATATTATTACAAGCATTTTTACAGTATCCTTAAGCAATAATATTACACATTAACGTTGAAAATTTGTGTAATTTTATTTAAACAATTGAAAATATGCACCAGCAACAATATTGATCATTTATGTATATAATTTGCTTCTTTTTTAAAAATAAAACTCTAACTAGTTGGACAAATATTTAATTAAATTTGAAATAAATTATTTGGATGTAGTCCAAATTAATTTTTCTTTGTTTTTTAGACACAAAGAGATTAGAAAAACAACATGCAAACCTGTTTTATTCAAAGTTTAAAAGTTTGAACATCTCGTCTGCAATCTTTATTATAATTATAAAAAGGTAGCCAAAGTATTTTATTTTCCTAATAAAACACTTTGCTTATATTAAATTTGTTTAGTTCTTAACATTTTAACACATACAAGAACGAAAAAACATTGTTTTTTTAATACCTGTCAAGAGGGGTGAAGAAGTTCACAGCAACTGCAAGACAAAATAAAATCAAAACAGTCCTGAGCGATAAGCCGGTTGTTACGTACAAGTGACTGAACTCGATCAGACTTCCCTCCTGTTTAAAAACAAAACTCCGGTTCTGTAGTCGAAGGCGATACCATCTGTGACGTCACCACGAGCGTGCTATGGTGGACTCAACGTGGAATATACCTTCTGGGTCAAGAGTTCATTAGCGTGACGATGGAGATTAACCATACTAGGACCATCCTCTGTTGACAATCGACGATTGTTTAGTTTTTCTCTAAGCACAGAAGATAAATATTATTTTACTTAACATTTTCTTCTATTTAAAAAAAAAACCTCACATACACACACATTAGTACCTAAACTCAACACAAGGGCCATTAACGATTCCGAGCTTGTGATGTGGGTAGAAAGATAAATCGTGTGTAGAAAACTACAACCAGTACATCCGATCATAATTTGAACCCCGACCTCTTCGCAAACGCTGACCTTGTTCATTTCGAGGTTTAGCTAGACCCCTCGGGCTGCGAGGCAACCTCATTATATAAGACCGTTGCCGCATCATTAACGTATCCAAACGTGCACACTTAAGATGCATTTAGATTTAAGCCTTATTTCATGCAACATTATATGCGCAGAGGCATGCCTCTTTAGGTGCGTCTTGCAACATGCCTCTTGCATCTTGCCTCATGCAACGCGACCTGTTTTTCCTTTTTCCTCTCTTTCCACGCGTCGGTGTGCTTAGAGATGTCGTAGCGGGAAGTACTTGCTGCTGGCGTCGCTGCAGCTATCGTCATTTTACGGCGTAAAAAGAAACGGAGGAGTCGTGGGTTCTGGATGAGTCAGTTTCTAGAAACACGTTCGTTAAGTGCATGAAGATTATCAGAAGTGTGTGTGTGTGTGTGTGTGTGTGTGTGTGTGTGTGTGACGATCACCACAACAATGAATGTCTCTGATAATCAGTGATAAATTTAATTTATTTTTTTCCGGCAACCCACTCCATCACGGGAAAAAACACACAAACATGTTCATGGAAAACAACTACGCAACAACTATACAAACCAACGACACCGCCTTCAAACGTTCTCAAGAGACTGTGAGGCAAGAGTGTTGCAAAGTGCATCTCCTGTGCGCCAAGCTGCATGCGACATGTAGCCTGAAAAGAGGCATAGTCTAAACGCTTAACAAGCAGATGTAAGGCATAGATCGAACATCGTTTAGTTCTAGATTTAGCAAATAGAGCGAGCCGTAAAGATAAATAATTATTACTGAAAATAAAAGGGAACACAAGAAGAGGTATTGTTGTTTAAATCTGTTTCACCGAAATTTCGGAGTCCAAGCTTTGAATACCTCTTAGAATATATTTCTCAAAAAGTACATTGAAATAAATGTTGGCATTTTAAAAAAAAAAGTCATAATCTTTGGTTACTGGTCCTAAAACTTGTGCGGAAGTGTGTCTCTGGAATAGTACTGGCGAGGCGATCAGGCGATTACAAATTTGACACAAAAGCGGATTACTCACCAAATTGAAAAAAACTAATTTTTAATATTATTGTTTCATATTTTCATCTATTTGAGGAGTTGAACGTGCACTTTACGAACAGACTGATTATATCAGCACACGACTTACAAACTAACTTAAATATAGAACAGGCACAACATCCAACCCCTTGGATGTTAGTTCATCGCTGTGAAAGGGGGAACCAACATTTCACCAATGATACATTTTTTTGGCCATGCCAAGGATCAAACCCCGGACTCTTATCTCAGTGGAAAGGCACACCACTGACTGAACTAAGAAACAAATAATATTTATTTTGCCTGAAACTGTACGTTCGCACTTATTAAAACAAAGATGAACGAAAGAGAGAAATTACATGTCTATGTTAATTTAACAGTATAATTTCTCATAATCGTCTCACACTTTTGAATTATTTTTTTAGGACCGCGTCTTACAACCTCTTAAGCTAATACGCATATACTAATTACACGCATTTGCGTGGTGGGTGAGTGAAAAACCATTTTGGAAAAACCACCCTCAGGACGTCCGACTGGAATTCGAACCCCTGACCTCCCTGTCATTGGCAGTTTAGTCTAATAAGAGAGCGCCACCTCAGACCATGTGGCCACCGAAGCAGGTCTATAATAATATAATTTTACTATAGTTACACAATTATTAATCTTATTGGTTTGCATTTAAATTATTATGTTTAAAATTAACTGGTGTTGGGGTTATGATTGTTACGAAAGATTGGAATATCCGCAGTTAAGAACATCTGGAGGAGTCACGGATACGGATTGAAGCCTTGTGGATAATATCATACCCATACCCATAGTGATTGAGTGATAGCCCTAACTTAGACGCTATACAGCTGTCGCGTATCACATACCACAGTTATTAATTATCACCATCGTTTTACTGTTTGTGACAACAATTATTATAGTCTTTAGTTAACTCCGAAACTATTCCTTAACTCCTTTCACGTCTGTGACGTCACTTGAACCGAGTTTACAATGTCAGGAGCGGTACGAGGTAAATTTTGTGCCCGGGCGGGATTGCCTTTAGGCGCCCCCTTATATAACGGGGGATAATAATATTTTATGAAGATAATCCCCAAAACTATCAACTCTAAATCTAACGTAGGCTGGGCATGATAAGAAAAAAAACCTAGGCGGGGACCGTTCCAAATAGCTTCTAATAGCATCCAATTTAAAAAAATTGGTTGGTGGAAGATCACTTCAAATAGCCCCAAGAGGCATCTAAATTTTGAAAAAAAAAAGACAGGTGAAGAACATTCTAAATAGCTTCTAGGCTATTCAAAATTTCAAAATAAATCTGGGTGAGCACCACATCAAAAAGCTTTTCGGGGTTTCCAATTTTCAAAAATTTGCCAAAGAAGGACTACTTCAAATATCCTCTAGTCTATAGAAGTATACACATTTCAAAACATTTTGGGGGAGCACTATTCTAAATAGCTGTTAAAAGATTATGATTTTCAAAAACTCTCTAAACGAGGACCATTCCAAATAGCTTCGAGGAGCACCCAATTTTCTAACCTTAACTGGGGAAGAGGCGGATAGAAAGTTCAGAAAAAAAAATTTTTTTTGTTCTCGCCCCGCCTCCTTCTTTCACACAAATAACGTTACACCACCATTATATAAAATATTATTATTATTATTATTATTATTATTATTAGCACCACGTCTTACTAACCGTTCGGGTTATACGCACTTACGCTAATGTGTAATGGTAGGGTGATTGTGGGATGAAATGGAGGACCTACAGTTTAACGTGGGATCCGAACCACGGTGGAGGCCTGGCATTCCACACATTCACAAGTTGTGATTAATACACGTCTTGTCAGATGTGAAGGAAGGGTTCGGCAATCAGATAAATCTGTGCCGGGAGCGAGGATTGAACCCCGGACCCCTAGCACAGAAATCTGACACCTCCCTCCTTGACCGCCAGGACACCCTTGTGCATTTACAACATGGGGTGGGAATTTCTTTAAGGGGGCAGTATGTAGGAAATTAAAAAATAATATGAAAATAATTTTATAAAAAATTGAATCTAATCCTTTCCTGTCAGAACCCTTCTCTAAATCCCCTAAAGTAACATAATTCTCTGTAAGTAGTAATTCCTTACTGACGAGTTGGTAACACTGGTCACCGCTGCTGAGCTGAAAATCTAACAATGATGGGCTAAGGGTTTTTATTTCTGGTTTTGCTTGTTTTACGGAAATAAAGTGCTCCAGTGATTAATGTTTTGTTTTGATTATTAGGCTTTCTAATCACCTGCATATAGCTATTATGCCCAATCAAAGTAAACAAATTATCAAAATATAGACAAAAAATAGTTTAAGAACTAATAAGAACAATCAATTTTTCATTTTTGATTCTAATTGAGATTATTGTTTTCTTTTGAATTCCACCAGAATATTAACAAAATGTGAAAACTCTCAAAACATCGCTGGGTTTTTTATATAAAAAAAGGTCGATTTTTTTAAGAATGTAATTTTTTCATTAAAAACAATTATTTTTGTATTGATTATGAAAATTACGTGAAATATTTAAAAAAAGAGCAAGAGGCCATACATATTTGTTGTTTTTTCCGGGAATACTATTTGATTTTTCTAGACTTTTCTTTGTATCTCGGTTCGTTTTAGAAATTGCTTTAATATTTTGATTTTTAGAGAAAAGAAAGTTCTTCTCCACCTAACATTATTTGCGATCCCCCGATAAAACTGTGAGGGAAGTTTTCACCATTACAGCATTAATCTATTTTTTTAAAGTTTTTTTAGTATAATAACTTTTTTTATTCTTCTGAAAAAACCACCGCTATTTTGTAAGTTTTGAAATTTTATTCTAGTTTCTGAAGGGGGTTGAGAGGGCGGGTAGGTTGGTGCACCCGTTTAGGCTTTCGCACTCGGCACCGTAAGCCTAAAGCCAGCCTTGATCATACGTAAAATATTTATCTATTTTTAGATACCCAAAGAGGAGGGAAGAGGAATCACTTTTTGGAAACCCACCGTTGACCGTTATATATTCACATGGCGTCTAAACCTGCAACTATTTCCAAACAATTTTTCATTTTGTTGACTTGCTTGGATATAACGGAACCTTGAACTCGAATTATTAAGACTCTTTGTTGTATGATTCAGTTCGTTAGGAATGGTCCTAAATCCTAATCTATAGTAACGTTGTTGTTTACATTGGCAAATTATTTTATTCTAACAAACACAAAGGCGTGGATTATTATTGCAAATATTGCCAATGTCAATAGGTAGAAGCATATTTCGGTACGTCAAATGTATAAGGCTAGTGAATTTCTCGGGTCTTTAAATGCACTATTTACAGAGTACGTAAGCTCCGCATCCTTATTATATTTCTAAAGTCCTTAGAAATGGAAATCACGTCTACACAGTCCATATCCATATCCGTAATCACGTGGCCGTGCCAACCCCTGAGAAAGTTGGAAACAAAGTCCAATTAAACTCTTCAAAAGGAAATTTTCTAGAGCTAGGCGCAAACAGTCGTAATCTATTATTATTGACAAAAGTAACTATACACTGAATTTTGTTGGAAGAACAGTAGATAAAATTCAAACATTTGTGGCCAACATTAAAGATACCTCATCAAATTTAGTAAGTATACTTTTTATCCTTAAATTAATTTTACATTGACTTGTAATTATTAATCGTCGTGTATCATATCCAGTTGCCAGGGCACAGCTCCTTGTCCTGAAAAATATTCGGCATATTCATCACGCACATTAGATGCTGGACTTCCTAAATTAACTTGCAAATTAAGTAAACCATTCACTTGATTATTCTGTGCTCTCTAAGAACCGGGTATGGTGCGCCTGGTAATCAGATCTTCAGTATTCACAGAGCCTGCTGGTGTATATTTTTCACTCGAACTCATTTTTTTCAACCAATCATGTAATACTAAAGCTGCTTTAATAGTTCCGTCCACTCTAGTAATTCCAACCGCTATAGGTCACTCAAAGACTCTGAATCTAGAAACAAAATGACAAATGCATTTTCAACTATGCGAAGAGCTTTTGACAAACAATAGTTGAAAATTTGTTGTTTTCTAGATAAATTAGCACTTCTTCCAAATGGTTTTAAAATGTAGGTTCTTAAGGGGAAAGCATCGTCAGCTACTAATACTCCACTTTTTGGAAAATTTAATATATTCTTAACATCGTCTAACGCTGAATTTAAATATGATTTTGCAAAAATGGCAGCATCATTTGCTCGTCCATTTGCGCCTACGTTAAAATAGTGAAAGCAATAGTTAGCGTCAACAGATGCAAGCAAAATTACGCTATATGTGCGTTTGTAATTAAAAGACTCGGATCCACTATGAGGGGAATTCCGTACAACAAGATGTTTTCCTTCCATTGCACCACAACAGTTAGGAAAATTCCATCGAAAGTAGTATTCCTTTTGAATTAGCTTACACTCTTCTTCAGTTTGAGACACCTGAAACAAAAAAAAAATGTGTTCACATTTTGCCGCATTTTTAATACAATTTTTAATAAACTATAGTATTTTAATAAAGTTATATTTCTTTTTTAGCATTTACAACAACAGGATGGAGCTGAAAGCGAAACGATCGAAAATGAAGCAGAAAACCCAGACGGAAATGAATTTCCTGCATCAACAACTGCATCTATTACTACTGGAAATGCTGATACACAGGAAGAAGTGATACATGTAGAAAACACAGAAACTGCCAATCCTTCTACTCCAAAACAATCAAAGACAACAGATGTCTTTCATGCTCCTCAGAGTCGCAAACACAAAATGGTAATTTACAATATTTCAACTATAGGCACAGCAATTGATAAACTCGATAAAGTTGGGCAAAGTAATGAAAATGAGACTGATGATGAATTCGACATATTTGCTAAACATGTCACTGTCCAGCTAAAACAGATGCCTATTTACGATACAATCATCTACCAGGAACAAATTCAAACTGTAATAAGACAAAAGTGATTGGAACTCTGATCGAGACAGTCCCAGTGTCATACAACTCCATCACCAACGTTTTCACCTTGTGATCATACAACTCCATCACCAACGTTTTCACCTTGTGATCATACAAACTCCATCACCAGCGTTTTCAAACGCCATGGAAGGAAAAAATTGGTCGTCCTCAGTTTCAAATGCATCATGGAAAAGAGAATAATGGGGAGAGAACTCGCAGGAGCCATCTGATATACTTTCTAAAGCTCTGACGTATATCTTAAACTAAAATGTACTACTTTTGTTAGTAAATTTTTATACTTACTTTAATAAAATCTTGTAAAGCATCGTATATTGCCGTACAAACTTCCATAAAAAAAAATTTGAAATAGTATTTTTAGGTACTCGGTATACGGAAGCAAGCGTTGAAAAATGTATTAATCTCCTGTAGCTAAATATCTTTAAGTTACTTGCAGTTTTAATTTTGGTGAGATTGTTTGTCGCATCACTGTATCTTGTTGCTTTATGCGATCCTGAACTTCCAACAGCAGTTCGTCAAAATTTTCATCACACATTCTTAAATGATTTATATATCCTTCCTTATCCTTTAATGCTAGTTCCTTCAGCAAGGTTTCTGATGCTCCCAATCGATTTCTTCTTAATATCCATTACCTCACCCAAAAACGACGTTTCTTACGACTTTTGCTCTTGTTAAGTAAAATTGTTTTTAGTTCTTCTTTTTACAAAACAGTTATTATCTGTAAAACTTCAAGCACAACTGCTTTCGACGTCATTTTAACTGAAACTGTTGATCAGTTTCTATTTAAATGTGTAAACAAAAACTGATTTAAGTCATATTCAACTTTTATTAATCAGCTATAATCGGTCAATTAAACTTGATTTGTTAGAACGCGCCTTTAGACTCCATAAAAGGCCCCGACACAGACTCCATATCCGTAGGTCCATAGTTTGTACTCCCTGTTCCATAAGAAATTCTACTCGTGATTACAGAGTCAATATCTGTAATCACGTGGCTGTTTTAACCAATGAGATAGTAATAGACTTCGTCCAATCAAAAAATTTGAAGGAAAATCGTCTACAGCAAGGAGCGAGCGTCAAGCAGTTAGCTGATTATAATATAAGAATTAAAGAAACCAAAAACAACTTTGTTGGGAAAACTTCCACTATATACTAAAATGTAGGTTAAGCACAATCACAAGAAATATATTTATAACTTGATTCTAACTATCAAACTTAAAATAAATAAGTATTTGCTATAGCTTGAAAATGCAAATAGGATGTACTGGCATTTTGGATGAAAACTAAACAAGCACTTTTAATAATTTTAATAATAGGGGTGTTGAACCTACAAAAGCAAAGCCAATATTTCTGAGAATTTGGTATTTCTCAGAAAACATTTTCCTAGAAGCCGCTCTTCCCAGGGTGTTTAGATTTTTAGAAAAATGTTTCTGAAATAGCTCCACGTGTAGCCATCTTTTCATTTTGTATAAGTTTCCATAGCGGCGGATCCTCTCACTGCCATTCGTTCTTTTATTCTAATGCGCATGCACATATTTACTCAGCTGTGATTGGTAGTCCGTATAAACTAGTCCGTAGAAAGTTAACTTATACGGAGTAAGGACTTACGGCTAAGGACTCTGTGGCCAAAGTAATCTGATATTGTAGCATCGAATTCTTATGGACCACGGTCCTACGGATACGGAGTCTGTGTCGGGGCCTTAATTCACAATTTTGGCAATTTTTCGCTGTTAGGGAAGAAAAAAATGGCTTATAGGCAATATTTCGTGGATATAAGACATTATTATACCTACTGCATGATACAGAATTGGGAGTAAAATGTGATTTTAAGCTTCAAACAAAGATAGAATAAAGCCTAAATCCTACGGCTTGTTTAATTGAATCCAAAGATTCTACCTTTTAGCACCAACTGTGGCGCTACTGTACTGTATTTTGCAAGAAGTTATTTTAATTAAATTAATTCAGTTATATGTATTCGAAATTATTGTTTATAAACAGGAATTTCTGATAAATGGGTGAACTTCCCAATAATTGCTGTCCAAATTGTTCTAGAGCTCAAATCAAAACGATTTTTTTAACAGGCAATATTCTTTTAGTCCAAAGATTAGTTTATACATTTGGCACAATTGAGTTGTTTTTATTACAACTACCTACTATAATGTTATTTACAGGACTTACATAAATTTGACATTTATATATTTATCATCTGACTTGATAAAAATATTTTGATTTTATCCATTTGAATTTAAAATTTCAACTTATTTAATAGTACGGCGACTAAATCAGTCCAGACAAAAGTCTTATCTCGAGAATCGTTCTCGAAAATTGAGGACAAATGGGGGCTCCAGAAGGAAGGGGTGGTGCCCCCTAAGTTCATCTTGCCAATGGAAATTAGATTCTGGCTTCGATCTTTATTCCATGTCTCCCCCAGCTCCCTCCGCAAGTTAATTTTGAGATATTTCACTGGTTCATACCTACGAAATACAAGACTTTTTATATGAATATATGTTTTGTAATAATGTATTTTGTTCCTCATCATGCCTTAAGACATGCACAACCTTTGATTTCGAATAGATGACTGCTTATGATAGTTTCAATAAACAACCTTTATACATTTTGTGGTTCATTTAATATCATAATTATTACATAATTTACAACAACAATGTCATAAACTAGATCGAAAATAAAAATTCTTTAAGTTCAGCGAAATATATTTATTCTATTGTGTTTTAAAGTTTAAGCCATTAATTTAAACAATTAATGATTAATACTTATATCTATCTAAAAGAAATAAAGTGCTGCTTTTTACTAGTACTCTTCTAGCAATGTATTAAAGAAATTCTTTGAAAGTTTAATGTTCTATTTAGTTCATTCACTATATCTTTGACTCTGGTTTAGTGACATTAGTCATGCTGCATTTGCAATTTATGTAGAGTACTTGTGTATCTTGATTTTATCTATTTATTAAATTGCAACTCCTAAATTTGGTTATAAATTACAATTACAACTGTGTAAAAATTAGTTTTGATTAAGTATTTTAATATTCGGGTTGCCTATTTCTATATAGATGTTCATTAATACAAATGAAGGAAACTAAGTTGTCATTTACAATGAACTGTCATTTAATTGGGATTTTGTGTGTTTACTTTGTTTATGGAGCATTGGCTTACGGAGGTAAAATACAAAAAACACTAGATTAATTTCTTATTTTATCCAGTTTTTCTAACCATACCTCATAGTATAATAGCACACAACCTAAATTAACTAAGGGGCCTAACATTTTTCATTTTTATTTAGATTATGGTGCAATGTAAACAAGAATGAGCTTTTTCCCTAAAGGCTCAGAATCATTTCATCCCAAAAGTTGGTTTACAAAAATCATCGTCTTTACTATCGATGATAGGACCTATTGATAACACACATGGTGAAGTTTACTCCCATTTATTTTACCTGTCATTTGGAGTAAACCTATGCACTAGTAACTGGTAGTTTAGGTTTAGGGGACGAAAAATCACAAAATTATATAATCAGCTCACAAAAATGAGTGGAATACAATAGTAACTTACTAAATTCAAGATTATTAAAAAAAAACATTGTTATATAGTTCAATTCAAAACCAAACTCACCAAGTTAGACAAAAACAAACATTGTTGAAAAATATGTAAAAAGTGCATAACCGAATCTTTACGTGTATTATATCGCCGATTAATGCAGATTAATTTACTTCAGTGACCACGCTTCTCTCTCTCTCACTAAACAAATTTCTTGTAAGTAATTCAGTAACTTAACTATAATCTTATCCAAACGAAAACACTCAGATTGCACATCCACTAATGATTGGTCTATTAATTAAAAATACAAGTAGGCCCTATGTATTTTAAGGTGAATATAATGCAAAAAAATTAATATTTGGCAGCTATGGATTGATGTGCTATTCAAAAACATAATAATTATAACATAAAAGAATAATCTTTATTAAACTTTCACTACCTCTATTATCGAAATGATCAGTAGCCTACTGCGCTGTAACCATATCTTCCAACACGATATTTAGTAAATCCCTTTAAGAAATAAAACTTATCTATTTTATTTAAGTAAGCCCCTATGGTACATAGTTTGATGAGTTTATAACGTAAATAAGTTGTGCGCCCTTAATCTCATACTATGATGATATAACACTATGGTTAAACCCAATGAAGGGACTCTTTAAAATATATAGCTCAAACTAGGATAATATTTCAGGAGAAATTCTAAGGTCACCAGTATTGATTCATTTCAAAATAGGTTTAATTTAAGTGAGCAGCATGCACCTTGAAACCATTAAAATATAATTAATATCTTGCAAAAATATCTCTTTAAGTAAAAACCTCTTTTAACTTTTTGAGGTATTTTGTCATATTTAGAAGAAGGGACAGATAGGGAAGGTGGATAGAAACATATAAAAGGGAACAAACACAATATGGCTTTAACAGTGAAAAGAACACAATTCATACTTTACATTGATGCCACTGGACAAAGAGGTGGCGAACTGCCTCTTGAAGAAAATCGATTGCTAAGCCTACCACCCAATCCCCTGACCTAGGTTTCATTCTATCAGAACTTATCAGGAGGGAGTTTGAAACACGCAACATAACTTTTTGTACCTTCTTCCAAATATAACTTGCAAAATTAAAATAGTAGCCTATGTTTCTTTGATTGAAGTCTTCTTTCTAAAATCTACTAACAGTGAAAGTTATTTGTTAGATTTTGATGGTGGTAAATTTAATTTTTTTTTTTTTCTTGTTGGCATCAAAGATGACACATGTGATAGCCATGAAGTCAACTCTGGTTGCTCTAAGTTCGAGTCATGTTTGGTGTTGGACGCAACGTCTACAAGGGGCGTGTGTAAATGCCTACCTAGCTACAGTCGCCATGAAGATGGTTTCTGCCACTTTGATCTACCAACAACGCCTTCCCCTGAGGAAATTACGGCCGCTCCGCACATCGTGACGCCAGTGCCAGGCCCTTCTGGTGGTTCATCAGGTAGCTATGTCAGAATTTGGTCTAGATGGGCGTACAATTACACTTGAAGGTCGTACCTTGACTTTTATGAGTTGCACCATGGTATAACCAAGTAAGGTAGGCTTGTTTTCCTCCATGGTAAATGGAACAGACATTTAGTAACGTCAAACTTTTTTGAAAGTCTTGACAGCACCTATCGTAGGAATTTGGTAGGATGAAACTTTTAGTAAATACCAACATATTTTTTATGTTCAACAAAGTTAACATTTTACTATACTTTTGGTATTTGGTACTATTAGGTATCGATAATGTCTGTTAAAAGTGACAGCTGCAGATCACATGACTTTACGTATGAATACATAAAGTATATCTAGTAACTATTTTAGCTGCCCACATTGGTGGTAATACATCACACTCGTGTTGGACTAGATTTCAAAGGATTGGTAGACCAAGGTTTGAATTCCAGGCAAGTGTAATGAGTTTTTTTTTTCCTAAATGGTTTCTCACTCTTCCTCCATACAAATGCAAGTACACTTTCTATGATTTAAATTTTACTCACCTTGGCTACATTAGCGTATTTAATTAGTAAATATGCCTAAATATGTAACCCAAATGAAAATTGAGGTCTAGGACACAAACACACACACAACACAACACACACAACAAACACAACACACACAACACACACACCGTGTTCCCTTAAGAGGTAGGCAAGAAACTGTTCATATAGCTCAAAAAACAACTTAATACTTAATGCATCCTCACTAACTTTTTCTACACTTCCCTATCCTTGCACACTCCCTTTACTTCAACAACATCTATACATCCGAGTAATACATGCTCTTTTATTCTTAAAACTCTTAATGTTTT
This sequence comes from Timema bartmani, assembly GCA_902151455.1. Taxonomy (NCBI): domain Eukaryota; kingdom Metazoa; phylum Arthropoda; class Insecta; order Phasmatodea; family Timematidae; genus Timema; species Timema bartmani. The sequence goes on from CABFWB010000200.1 coordinate 361,962, forward strand.
CTCTTTTCCACACATCTGTCTACAATATTTAACCATGTCTTACATTGCCTACCCCTTCCTTTTGATCCGCACACTCTACCTTCCTATATTTACTCCATTACTCAATCCACACACATCCTCTCAACATGCCCATGCTTCTTTCACATTGACCGATTGGATTCCCTTTCAAACAGCACTCCTTCACCACCCATTCATTACTGACTCTGTCCATAAGAGTTTTACCAAATACATTTCTTAGATATCTCATTCCAACCGCATTCACCTTGCTCTTGTGTTTCTCCTGACAAACCCACACTCCACATCCATAAAAAAATATTTGCAATCACCTTAGTTTTGGAGACATTTATATGACTAGGCCTATCCATTCTGAATGTCGACGCATTCAAATGATTTAATGCATTCTCTTGCTCACTTTCATTCTCAACCATTAATACAGCATCATCTGCATATAGCAGCACTCTCACATTCACATTGTCCATTTGTACACTAACTGCGTCCTCACAAGCATCCTTCACACACTTATCCAACAATACATTAAACAACCACAGAACACAAGCTTGTCTCACACCCTGTTCAATGTCAAACCATTAGCTCAAAGCTCCATCCACCCTAAAACATGTTTTACTTCCATCATACACTACTATAATTGCATTTACTAACCATGCATCCACACCATACTCTTTCAGAACATTCCATAACATCCTCCTATTCACCTGATTATACGCTTCCTCTAGATAAACAAGTGCACAAAACACTTTCTTCCTTACTGCCATACATTTTTCATTGAGTTGTTTCTACCTGGCATGAAACCACATTGCACACCCCAAATCATGCTCACAGTTTTTTTCACGCACCCTTTCAGTGTTAAGACTGCCGAAAACTTTGCCTGGAATACTCAACAGACTAATTGCCCTATAATTCTTACATTTACGCTTATGTACTGCCTTTGCCTTTGTCAAATATACTAAAAGTGTTACTAAACATGAAGAGAATAAAACTTGAAATGAAATGGTTCCTCCAGCTTTATATGGTTTTGGTTTGTTTAATCAATGTCAACTCTGAAAACAACATTTTTCTTCATAAAGGGTCCCAAATTTGAATAAGCCCTACTGTACTGTTTTATAATTGACTTGCTTTCAATAGCAGAAAAGCTATAGATTGTATATACATATTTTGGTTTGTAGATATTTCAAACTGCATTAGTCTATAAATCTTATAAAATACACATTTGAAATGTTTATGCAGCTTATCTCTGTTGATGTGTACTCTGTCTCTTCACATCATTATATCTCTATCTCTCTCTTCATTCTGCTACAAACCTCTTTCTCTAACCTTGCACTGCATCCCTCTTTCCCCTTCTTGTGTTTTCCTGTAAATCATCTTCCCAACCTACACACACTTCCCCTCCGAGGAGTTCATAGGTCACGCTAATTGACCTTCACCCTACACTAATTTTAGGTCTCGCTATGCATGTCTCTTCTTGAATTTTTTCTTTTTATTTTTCCCCATTGGTAGGCTATTCCTCAGTATCAATGTTTTACACATTATATTTACTTAAACTATCTAATCTAAGAGATAAGGATGGGGAGGGTGAATTTTTAAGAAAAATAAAATAACTCTCCCAAATAAAAGATGTAAAGCCCTATTTGTTTTCCTCACCATTACACCTAACACCAGAATACCAAGTTGTAGTCGAGTAGAGATTTAGTAATTGCCCCATTTCACATGACTTGCTTAGTTATGATTCATACACCAGGAGATTTGTTGAGCCTCGAGACTAGACTATGAACACATCCCTAATACACACAACTCTGTTGGTTCTTATTGTTTTGTTAGATGTGGCTCTATATTTTTATCTATATGATTTAACAAACTTATTTGGTTACAAAGTTAGGCACGTGAACTACAAATTAAACCTACAGCAAGATACATCTAAACAAACCCCAGGAATTTACTAAATTTTTAAATGATAATACCACTCTTTAAGCCAGGTCCTTACTTTTTTCTCAGATCCTCATTTCATTTCCCTGATGCATATCTTTAATACATTGGTTTGAACTGGACCTTGTATCCTTGATGCGATCACATGAGAACAATACACCTGTAAGATCGCTGCGTCCCGTCTAGTCGGTATTTCGCTGGCTCACCAAAGCAAGCTGCTGGGTGAGGATACAATATATGTCTGAACATGCTTATAACTAAACACTTTTGCGGGTAGTATTTTATTAGTTCAGTCCTCTTATTCCACCCCTACAACACACAAATGATGGAAGTTATGGGTTGAATTAATGATTCTAATGGAAGAAGGGTTGGATATGACGATGTTTTGTCTCAATCATGTCCGTGTGTATTGACACCTGCTTTAGCTCTGATCATGTCAGGATATAATACGAAGCTGGCTTTAGGCTCATTCTGGGTTCAAGTAAAGGACCGGCTACACGGAGCTGCACCGCACCACACTTTTCCGGTGGAATGCTATCCATGTTTTTAAATGCAAGTGACTACAGGAGCCTGCACCGCACTGGTGCGAACGAATCGTCAAGAGAGCATTGCTTCACACTTATCCGGTGCAGTGCGGACCGTGTAGCCACCTATCACTGGAAATAAATGTTCGGGAGCTTTGTTTTCATGGTAAAACTAGGCATTTATTTCACAGCCGTTGCATGTGTGACGCTGTAGTCATTGTTTCCAACATTACGTACAAGATAAACAATATTATATGCAACAACTTATTGAACAACAAACATTCTTCTTCTTTATTATTAGCTAACTTAAAACTTTATTCTTTGTAATTAATAGCTAACTTAAAACTTTATTCTTTGTAATTAATAGCTAACTTAATTCTTTGAAAATAGGCGAAAACCTATGCAGGTAAAAATACAAACTTAGTTTGTAATATAACTCAGTCTATAAAGAATAAGAATTGTTAGAAAATGTGGTGCGGTGCGGTTTGTGTAGCCACTTGCTAGAAAATGCGGTGCGGGTCGGCTCCGTATAGCCATACCTAAAGGATTTCTCCTCAGAGGGGTTGTCATACATCTACTCTCTCATGGAAACAAACAATAGCAACTCTTTTCTCTACAACGATAAAAAGCTAGATATGTAATGCAAGGCATGGTTAACATTTAATTATTTTAACTAGAGTGATGGATGGCAGGAAGTTCAAAACTCGAATTCTGGTCAGGTGAAATGGGGGTGGTTTGTCCCATGTGATTTCTCCATCATATTTTATTATTAATTTGGGTGCATTCTCTCTGGATAAGCTTTAGTCCCAACCTTTAGGTTAATTTCTTATTTGTCCGACACCTTAACTTATTCGGTAGCGTGTCTACCTACTGAGCTAAGGGTCCTGGTTTAGGTTTCTGGCATGGTCAGAAAATTCATCATCTGTGAAATGTGGGTTTATCCTTTCACAGTGATGAACTAATGGCCGAGGGCTGGATGTTGTGTCTTCTTATTATATACATTTTTATATTAACATATAACCCAAGTGGGTAGTAAGACGTGGTGCTAAAAAAAAAAGTAGCGGCTCCGGTCTAGAAAATTGAAACTAATGGTCAAAGGGCTCATCACTGATCATGACATCCTTCATCCACAAATGTTGGCAGTATTATTGCTAATGGCAGCAGCTGCTCTGTCGGTATAGCTCACTTGCGAGCTCACACAATGAAGTTTTTTTGGGCCTGTGTGAGCCTAAACTGCTGGTAAATATTTAAAGTATGACGATATCCTCATAATAGCTCAACGAATTGAGCTTTGTCGGGGGAAAAAAAATAATTTTTTTTGTAAAGGAGATTTCTGCCCGCCCCC
>CABFWB010000200.1:366371-379415 GCA_902151455.1 Timema bartmani
TGGGGGGGGGGGAGGAATTAGTGGGGGGTAAGTTTGCATGAAAAGAGATTTTGTTTATAGCACCGTGTTTCACCACCTATTTGGGCTATACATATATATTTAATAATTACACTAATGGGTTAGTGATGAGGAAGGATCAATTTAGAGAAAATGTACCTACATTTATGTGGATGGAGAGTGTTAAACCATTTAAGGAAAATCACCCTCACTACACTTGACTGGGATTTGAACCCTGGTCATCTTGTCATTGGCAGCCCAGTCTATTGCTAGAGTGACCCCTTTGACCATTTGACCACCGAAACGGGTCAGATGTTGTTAATTGATGATAGAGAAGGAATTAACTCCAGCTAGATAATCACGGGCATATAAAATAATAGTTAAGATTAGAATTTAAATATTTAAAAATGATAAGTGGGCCCAATTAGGTATTAAAGAAATATAAATAATTTAATTCAATTCTAATCAAACTAGTTTTAGACCTTAGCTCAGTCGGCAGTGGTTCTGTCTACTGAGCTAAGGGTCCCGGGTTCAATTCCTGGTAAGGACAAAAATTTACCATTAATTGTTAAATGGGGGTTTACCCTTTTACAGTGATGAATTAACGGCCGGGGACTGGATGTTGTGTTTGTCCTAGTCTTATGTTGGATTATAAGGCGTACAAAGTTACAGGCTTAGTAAGCCGGTAGTGGAAAATATATGGCGTGAATAAAAAATTGACCCAGGCAGGAAAACAGTACTGGATACTATATAAAAATTATAGTCAAAATCAATATGTATGTAACACTATTTTCATAGGTCATTAATATAAATTATTATTTTATTCTTGTAACTCAAACAAATATACTGTTTTAAATAATGATTGATAGAGAGCTATAAAGATGTAACTTTAGGCAACTTCCTGGTCATAATGGTCTATGTAATATTCAAATTTTATCACTTCTAGTCTGGTTTTAAGAGTAGACGAGATTTAATTCTATTGTGCTTGAAAAATAACTTTGAGTGTACTTTCTCAGAGTAACAATCTGTTGATTGACCTTCATCATTTACGTGAAACTTCTGAGAAATGTAGATCCCGTCATGGTTTTGATTCTACATTGCGTCACCTGCCTCGGTGGCGTAGTTGGCTAACGCCCTAGTCGTGTTGAGCTCGACCGCCGAGGACGGGGAGATCGAGGATCGAATCTCGGTCGGGTGTACTGGTGGTGGTTTTCCCTAAATGGTTTTCCACTCTCCCTCCACGCAAATGCGGGTTCACTTCTTCTAAATTCAACCTTCCCAATTCCTAATCCATTGGTGTAATTAGTACTTAAGCATATAACCCCAACGGGTAGTAAGACGCGGTGCTAAATATTATTATTATTATTATTATTATTATTATTATTATTATTATTAACATTGCATTATTAGTGTGATGTAACCAACGTTGGGGAAAAACAATTTGTTTTAAAAAGGTTTTTTGATTTAAACCTGGTTTGAGTTCAAATATTTGATTTAAATTAATTAAAGCTAGATGATAGGTTGAATTATATATTCCTGAATCCATTTCTTAAAATTTTATTTCGAATCTTGAATCTTTAAAAATGCACAGTTTTAGTTAAAGTGAAAATATTTAAAACTTGATTTAAAAAAAAGTTGTTTTTGGTGCTACTGATAAATTTGCAATTTTGTTTATCATATCTATTAGATCATAAACAACAAAGAAAATACTTTTTTTTTAGTAAATCACTTTTAATAATAAAATTTTATTATGTCCTTTTTTGTGATTTTTGTCACTCTCCCAAATTCATGAGTCTATATAATTCCTTTTACCAATTGCTTAAACTAATTCAGAGTCGAGGTTTTCATAATTATATTCAAGGTATTTTATTAAAATTTTAACTAACCTTGAATCTCTCGAATACCATAGGATTTAAGGGATTTAAGAAGTCGAGAATTTGAGTGACCAATTTCTAATTTAAACCTTTTGTGGCCTTTTATTAAAAATGTATGCCCATTCTCAACTCAATAAGTTATATTTTTGGTAAAAACGCATGCATTCTGCTCATAACTATACTTTACTGGTATATTAAAAGCTGAATCACAAAATATAATATTATTTTATTATGTAGAAATCTCATCTCATACGATCTGACACCTTAGCTCAGCCGGTAGCGTGTCTGCCTACTAAGCTAAGGGTCCCAAGTTCGATTTTCGGGATGGCCGAATATTTATCATTGATGAGAATATGGGTTTACCCTTTTACATTGATGAGTTAACGGCCGGGGACTGGATGTTGTGCCTGTCCTAGACTTAGGTTAGATTGTAAGGCATGTGAAGGAACGACAGGAGCTAGCCGTTGTGGAAAATATATAGCTTGAATAAAAAACTGACTCAGTCCACAGGCTGGAAACAGTAATGGATGTAAAAAAGATTTCATACAGACATTTTTCTTAAATATTACTATATTATTAGACAAAGAGCAAAATAATTAGTGGCATTTTACATTATTGTGCCATAATAAAACTAATTAACTAAACCTTTGAGTTAAAAAAGGACTAACATTCTCTGCCTACTGGCTTATGGATGATTCTTATTGTATTTGGTTTCTGTCAGTTAGAATTGTTTTAAAATCCGCTTTGGTGGCCGCAGGATCTAAGGCGCTACTCTCGCAATGGGCCAGACTGCCCCATGACAGGGAGATCGTGATTCAATCCCGGTCGAATACACTCAGGGTGGTTTTCCTAATCCCTCCCTCCATGCAGATATGGGTACACTTCCTCTAAATTCAACCTTCCTAATCCCTAGCCCATTAGCGTAATTAGTACATGTGTATAACACAAATGGGTAGTAAGACACATCTACTCATTAATTATTCAATTGTTTTAAAAATCTGTTTAATGTCTGTACTGGCTATATTTGATGTATTTTAACTTGATTCAATTACAAACACAACAAACAGACTCCATACCATAAATTTTCCACTTAGCAAAAGAAAACTCATCCAGTTAGTATATATATTTGTCTTAGGAACACGTGTAGCAGCGGGTATCTTGATTCCTTTGATGCTGGTGGCGTGTGCAGTTGGTGTCATCTTCATGGCACGCCGGTACAAGTGGTTGCAGCGGCTGCGTCAGATGCGGAACCGTCGGTACGACGAGATGCGTATCGGCCAGGAGGAAGACGACGACCCCCCCATCGCGTGAACTTGTGGAAATTTTCACATCCAAAACTGCCTATCTCTTTGTTGTTGCTTGTTGTTCTTTGTCTATTTCGCACAAGCTGGGTTTCATATCTCACTGCGGACTTTTATGTTGGTCTTGCCGCCGACTTTATTTCACCTATGCAGTAGTACATGCCTGGCTGGATAACTCTGGTTTTTTAAAGTTTATTCTTCCTTGCGTCAGATAACCCATTTCTTCTTCATTCTATTTCTTTGTATTAGTTTATTGGGAAAACCTATAGAAAGTGAGTTTTTGATCAATATTTGTTATAACCTAATGTTAAGTTTGATGAATTTATGTTTTTAGAAAGTTGCATGTTTGAATAGTTTTTAAATAAGTAGGGTGTTCACTTTGCTCATTCTTGGCGCCACCATCTGGGTGCCGTCAATTGATTGCGGCTAATCGGGCGGTTGTGAACTGGGCACCAGTATAAAAATGTAATTTTTTTTTACTAACTATTCATTTTTGGAGTGTTATTTTTTAAATTAATAACAAAGGAAACTAAATTTGTGTATATTTAAAAAGTTAGACCACTTGATTCAATAACATTTTGAAAAAAATTTATAACACAAAAACTATGAAAAATAAGAATTTTGCATAAAATAAACCACGTAAAGATGAATTAACTTAACCTAACTGGCACCTAGGTGTTTGTTTTAATTTTTTACAACAATAACAGTTAAAAAAAAATTGACTCTGGCGCCCAGTTGTCCATATCCGCATTCTTGGTTGCTACCTAAACGATTCCGATATTTAGTATCTCATTGTATTTGTTTTTAGAATTTTGTTACCAAAAATATATATTTAGACTGTCAACTCATGTAAAACAAATTAATGATACTTTTAACTTATACAGATCTACTGTATTGGATCTGTTTCAACAAGATTGATAAACATGCACATTATGTAACAATGTAACACCTAGTAAACACAGTTTGTGTATTTTGAAAAGCACAATTTATTTAGAACTAAGTTGTTAATTATTACCATATTATATACATATTTTGAAGTGGTGTAGTTATTGTTGTGTTGGATAGTGGTGCAAGATAATTTTCAGATAGCAGTTTTAATAAGTTCCAAATTTTTAATTATTTTGTAACATTTATAATTTTAAAAATTGCAATCCTCATTTTAAACATAGATAAGGTAATTTTAATTTTTGACCTCAAAATCCTTTTACATTTTAAATTAATGCATATTAATTAAATTTTCAACATTAAATTACTCTTATTGTTAGATTATAAGTCAATCTATATTAGTTTTCTTCTTTAAATTTCCTATATTATAATTCACTACATTAATCAGTATTACAGGATATATTGAATAGTTTAAGAATGGTCAGTTTTAATTTATTAATTAAATTATGTAAGAATAATTCAACAGTTTTGAAGTGTATTAAAACATTATATTTGTATTAACAACTTTCATGGCTTTTTATAATCAAGGTAATTTGACAATAAAACAATTTTAACAAGTGTTTAATTATAAGCTATAATTAATAGTGATTCAATGATTTCAAATCATTACAATTCATGAGTTATAAGGAGTCAAACTTGCTATTTTATGGATTTTACATACCATTGTTAAAGTAAAGTAATTAATGTATGGGGCTGAAATTTAGTATAACTATATATTCATATGAGGTGTAGACAGTTAAATATTATTAATGTTTAAGTTAATTTAATTTAATATGAATGTCTAGTTTAACCCCTTATAACTTGTTAAAGGTAATGATTTGAAATCATTAAATCACTATTTATAGCTTATAGTTAATTATATACTTGTTAAAATTGTGCAATACAATTTTTATTGTCGAATGGCCTAATGTAAGAAACAATAGAATAATGTATTTAATTTTACAAAGCAATTTTGAGCTATGCTAAGAATGAATTGTGTTCTTGAAGGAATGTTATGGAAAAAAAATGACACATAAACAAAATGGATGTCTCACCCTTTCCTTATTTCAAATTGAAGCTTGTGGTAAATTTCTTTTCGGTGATTTTTTAAAATTGTTAAAAAAAAGACTTCAGAAATGTTGTCTTTAAGAGAGTGTGTGATTTTTCACTAGTCACTCATTTACGGCATATAAATTGGTTGGTATTTTAAAATAGGGGTGTGCAGGTAGACATTTTTCATTTTGAGTCAAGTTTGAATCGAGCTAGAATGAAAACTTAGAATTTTATTTGGGTTTGAGTAATACAAAGCAATATAATGTGCTTCAAATATTTCAAGTTGAATTTCTGTCCATGTATAAACCATAAATACTATAAATATACATTTTCTTTGACAAAAATTATGATCTCGAAATTTCGAATTTTATAATAAATTTACTATAGTAGTACAAATAATATATTTTTTATCAAACACAAGGAAATATTGAGGGAATATGTTGAAACAGTATCTAAAAATTAAATCAAACAAATTAAACTAATTTTTTTTTTAGATAATAGCGAAAATGCCAAGTACCTACTCGATATTTTTTTTTCTTCGAGTTTTGAAGAAAAAAATATATTCGAGTTCAATTAACTATTTAAACTTTACTCAAAACTCAAATTTTCGATTACTTGTACACTCTTAAATATAAAGCATATGTAATGAATATGTGTGTAAATATGTGATATTTTCGTGGATGTTTAGGTATAGCTCGTAAACTATTTTCTCAAAGGACTGCTTTAAGGTTTGCACAAGTTTTTTTTCCTTAGAAATGTAATTTTTTATTAGTAATTATATTAAAATATGCATGATGGTGATTGATTACCTATATTAAATATTCATGTTTTTATACACAGGTATTTTAATTTTGTATCAATGTATATATATAGAGAGAGCTGTGCCATAGCCCAGTTTAAAGATGTCTTAGTTTTCAAACCATGTTTATGTAGTGTGGACAATGTTGAATGTAGTATTTTTGTGGTGTAGGTCTACAAATATATAGCTACAGTCTTTTGACTTTCATAGGAAGCCCGTTATTTGAAAACTGAAAACTCATGTCTTCACTATGGTGGAAATCAAATTACTTTTTTTTTTTTTTACATCCGTTACATTTTCCATCCTATTGAAGTTTTTTGTTTAAGCCATATATTTTCCACTACCGGGTTGCTAGGCCTGTCGTATTTTCATATGCCTTATAATCTAACTTAAGACTAGGACAGGCACAACATCTAGTCACTGGTAATTAATTCATCATTGTGAAAGGGTAACTCCACATTTCACCAATGATAAATTTTCCGGCCATGCCGGGAATCGAATTCGGGACTCTTATTTCAGTAAACAGACACGCTACCAACTGAGCTAAGGTGTCTGAAATCAAAGTACTACAATTGTATTTACATTCTTAGTCTGTTTTATTAATAATGTAAAGATAAATTATACAGTAATGCATAAGAAATTATTATTGGAACTGATAACTTTTTAGATAAACTCTATAATTGATAATTCAAATAAGACATTTCTAGAAAGCTGAATTTTAGTGACTTTCAAAGTGGGCTTCCTATAAAAATCAAGGTTTACATTATTTTTACAACTTGTTTTATTACCTGTTTTTGTTATATGCATATATACTAATTATGCTAATAGAGTATGATTAAGGACGGTAGCAATCAGAGGAAATGTATCCATATTTATGTGGAGGGAAGGGGAAAAACAATTTTGGGAAAACCACCCTCAGCACACCCGACCGAGATTCGAACCCCGATCTCCCTGTCGTCGGCAGTCTAGTCTACTGTGAGAATGAGGCCTTAGACCACGTGACCACCAAAGCAGGTATTAATTAAACTAAATGTTGAAAATAAAGAAGATAATAATTACATTGAATTAGTAAGTTGGCCTAATAGTAATTTGATTATTTTTTAATATTATAAACCTCATAATTTTTGATAAATGTTCAGATTTTTTGACTTAAGGTTGGTGGTACAGTCTCACTTTTCCATGTGACTTGTCTCTACCCAGGGAAGAAATTGACCCTTGTATTGATATTGCATAATAAATCTGTTGAATTTCAAATTTCTGTATTATTTGGGATCATCATTTATTGATTCTCTATAATTGATAAACTTTCCGGGATCCTGCGGACCACTTGATAGGCCGCCGCGGACCACGTTTTGAGGAACACTGTTGTAAATGATTCCTGTTAATTTTAAATACTGAAGTTATTAAATATTTTATTACTATCATATTTAGACTGAAAGTTTTTACTTATTCATCAATAAATAAATATTACTGTACATACATTTATAAATGTTGTTTGAGTATTAAAAATAATTTATTCTAAGCATCTTTGAATTTAAAAAACAATCCTCATAGAATTTATCCTTGTATTTCTTTAAACATTTAATAAAGTCTTGTATGATAGAGGGTTATATCTAAACTATGTATGCATATCATGAGAGGAGTGGGGAAGGTGTAATTCTCGTGACCAAGCATGATAAAGGGGGAAGGAGTCAGATAATGTGTGATGTCATGTTACAACTAAGTGTATCGGGCAGGGTTCGTTGTTAATAAACACGACTGTGTGCATGTATAAACAAACAACAATATTGACTTCGATTGCCGAGTTTGATGAACACATTTCAGTAAAAGGGTTATATAGCCTCTACAATTAAAAATACTATTTAAATAGGGGGTAGGGGAGGGATATTTTGACCTAATATTAGAAGGGGGATGTCACATAATTGTGACAACGTGTGGCAAGTCAGAGAGAGAGGGCAAAAAAAAATCCAACCAAAATTAGTATGACGAAGTTTATGAACAGCAACTAAATAGAAAAAAAAGTATAAAATTATAAGTAAATTATCTCTTAAAACTTAAATTAATCAGGGGAGAAGAGTGAATATAAGGTTTCCGAATGTATTAAAAGGCCAAAGTGTCCTACTTCATAGGTGTCGCAAGATCTTAAGGCCGGGATGCAGGGAATGCAAGAAAAGGTAAGTGTTTTTGTAGGGTTTATAGCAAAACTGTTTTAGTCAAAATAAATTAAACATTGCTTCTATATAAACATAGAGTTTAATTTTCTTCCCACAGTGATATCAACAGTTGAATATATGTCAAGGGTGTCCTGGAATTTAACGTCAACTTTTTTTCTTTGTTTAAAAAGTCTGCCGTCTAATGCCGCTATGTTCATGACAAATATTCAACAACTGTTGTTATCACCAAGTGAAGAATATTAAGTTATATGTTTTTATAGAATCAATATTTGATTTATTTTGACCGAAAAAAAGTTTTGCTATGAAAAACGCAAAAATAATTACCTTTTCTCATGTTCACAGCATCCCCACCTTAAGGTCGTTTTCTAATAAAAATGTTACCATAAAATTTTAATAAGTATAATTATAAGCTATAAATAGTGATCAATGATTTCAAATCATTACAGTTCATGAGATATAAGGGGTCAAACTTGCTATTTTATGTTTTTTGTGTACCATTGTTAAGGTAAAGTAATTAATGTTTAAATAGACGTGTACACAATGAAAGATTTATAATTTTACAAAGGTGTGGGGGCAGAACAAACCCATTTTCATTTTAAATTAGAAAATTAAAAAAATATCTTGCTCCAAATAAACTACACAAAGAATATGATAATTGAATTATTTCTTTAAGTCACATACTAAAATTACTTTAATCATTTATGAAATGCTCCAAATAAGGATTTTCACTTTTCTATATAAAACAATTGTTTCTTTTACAGTACTGAATGTCTCATTTGAGCATGATTTGTGTTGGTAGAGGGGTTGGGGGATGTTTCACCCCAATGTCACCTTTCGCTAACGTCTGTGCTTACTTTATATTCTATCTGCTAGGCTTGCTAGAAATTGAATTTTTCATGCAAAAATACACATTTACTGATTTCTGAAGTAACAAAAGTGTTTCTTGCAAAAAACAAATAACTGCATAGTGATTTATAGATGAATGAAAATTTGTGGAAACACTGTTAATTACTGTATGTACTGTATGTAACTGTGAAAGAAGTGGTGATAAGATAGGAGGTGTGAAAAAGAATGTTAAGAAATAAAGAGAGAGGTTTATTTGTTTTCTATCAAGGCCTAACCAACACTCCTTTTAGATTGGCTTCCTGCTCTATCACTACATTTTTTTGTAGAGTTTATAAACTGTTTTAATAAAAAAGGCTCAAATTTAACGAAACCTCGACATTTTGAAACTCCACTTTATATAGAAATCCTTAATAGAATTTGTCCATCGTTTTATTTTACAAATTCACATATTTTTTTAGTTTTTGGTTTATTTTTGGGATTGCATTATTTTTATACTGTAGGTCAAAATATATTTTTTCCCTTGATTTTATTTACCTTTAAAATTTTCGTTTTAATTGAATATCATTTGGTGTCATGGTAGTAAATAAACCTTCCTCCATCTTATTTTGCGTTTCTGTCTTTTCTTAATTCTTATTTTTAATTATTTAATACATCTTGTTAAAAGATGTATTAATAACCCATAGTGGGATTTTGGTGTGTATAGTATTTAGTAAACAAACCTGATTTTATTGTATATACAAAAAGTGAAGTTAAAAAAAATTCAAGTTAATTAGGTTTTATGACCAGTTACCGATTGGAAGTCAAATTTAAAGGTCTTAAATCAACATAAAGTTTGTTAAAAATATATTTTAATATAGGTGAGATAAGAGTTGTTTAGTTTTGTTATTTTCTCCTGTAGATGATCTAAAGTATGTGCAAAAAATGAGATTAGACACAAAAAATAATCATACATTTCTCATTTTTTTTTGTGGGAATAAACTTTGTTCTGTGTTTTCACCAATGAAATAAAATTAAAAATCTAGGGTGTAGGCCTATTTTAAATTGCTTTAAACATGCAATTTATTTGTACATAGCTATAGTATTTTAATGTGTGTATATATTATATTATATATTATAATGTTATATATTGTCGAAAAGTTGTAACTTTTGTAATTATTGATGCTTCCTGCTGGATGGTGAAATAGTTTTTTAAATCCATCAAATAAATATTCTATCTTACCTTGATATGATTTATTTAATACCTTTGTCTGTGTAACCACATTTTAAAATATTCGTTTGTGGAACAAAGCAGGTATGGTATGAGCGATTCTTGTTTTACTAAATGTTCATTCCCGGATGACCCGCTTCGGTGGCCGCATGGTCTAATGCGCTACTTTCGTTTTAGACTAGACAGCCAATGACGGGTAGGGTGCAATGAGGGTGGTTTTTCCAAAATGATTGTCCACTTTCCCTCCATGCAAATGTGGCTGGACTTCCTCTAAATATAACCTTCCTCTTCCCTAAAACCATTGGCGTTGTTAGTACGTAAGTGTATAATCTGAACGGGTAATAAGACACTGTGGTAAAAAAAACTGATCCTGGATGGTGATAATCACTCTGTATTCCGACTATTGACTCTGCAATTATGGTAAACCCCATCCAAAGTTTTAATACATCCTCTTTTCCCCGGACATGCCTTCTTTTTGAGACATAGAACATAAATTAAAATTTAGAACAATACACAACACCCATCCCGCTGCCATTAATTCAGCAAAGTAAAAACCCACATTTCACCATTATACATTTTTCGGCCATGTCCGGAATCAAACCTGGGTCTCTTAACTCTGTAGGCAGACACACCACCGACTGAGCTAAGGGGCGGACTTGCTAAGAAACTTACCTGACTGGGATCTGAACTCTCGAGGGTTGGTTGCGCCACACATTAAATAAAAATTGTTTTGTCTTGAAAAAATGAGAACCTGTTGAAATTTGGAGGTCAACTAATACCCTATTTGGCCTGATGTGCTTGTTATTTGTTATAGGAACTTGGTCGAATTCAACGACTAAGACAATAAATATAGCCCCGAGCCAAATTAGCATGAGTGAAACTAACTTTCTAACATGTTTATTATCATTATTATTAAGAATGTGTATAACCTGAATGACAAAGACTGCGACAAAAAATCAATTTTCATTTTTAAACATACATAATACATTATTAGTCTTGTGGGATATTGAAATGATCTTGTATAGTTTATTCATATTTACATGTACTTATATGATGGTTTTAATGGCTGCCTCGATAAATTTAGTTCATTGGGTTCAAAAATTAGTTTGATTCTTCTAATTTATGTTAAAGGTACTTCTTTTTTTTTTATCACCGCATCTTACAACCCATTTGGCTCGTGCACCTCCTTTTAAGTTTACTTGAGATGATTTGGTGTTTTTTTTCAACAAACCTTTGGTAATTGATACTAGTTTAATTATTATTCTTTTAACCATAAATTAATCAAGTTTTATATTTCAAGCAGTGTAATTTAGAAGAAACTACAATTTACCTAAAATTCTGGTACATTTCTTAAAATTATTGATTAGGTCTCTTTAAGTAATAATTCTAGATAGTGAGGGATTAGATAAGGTATTTCACATGTAACTTTTTAGTTTCAATTAAGAGGAATATATAAACAACTTGGTTTTATTGGTTTTGTGTAGCAGAACAAGCGAATGAAAGGTTTAAAGATAGAAGAATAACACCCTGGAAGGGATTCGAGCCACATCTAGATGTCATTGTTCTATATTTACACAAATGCTCCATCAGATCGTCACATTATTATTATTAGCACCGTGTCTTACTACCTGTTTGGTTTGTACGCACTTACGCTAATGTGTAATGGTAGGATGATTGTGAGATGAAATGGAGGACCTACAGTTTAACGTGGGATCCGATGTGATTAATACACGTATTGTCAGAGGTGAAGGAAGGGTTTGGCAATCAGATAAATCTGTGCCGTGACCGAGGATTGAACCCCGGGCCCCCAGCACAGAAGTCTGACACCTTACCTCTAGACCGCCAGGTCACCATGATTGTAATCTTAAAAAGACGTTTTAGTTGTGAGGGTTGTTTATCTGTGTTGTCTATTCTTGAACAATATAATTTTACCTATGACCGCCTCTGTGGTCTAGTGGTCAGAATTCCTGGCTAAAGGTCCATAGTTCCCAGGTTCAATCACCAGCACTTCCAGATTTCCTGTGAAGCGCAGGGTCTGGAACGGGGTCAACCCGACACCATGAGGACAATTGAGGAGCTACTTGAATAAAGAAGTAGCGGCTCCAGTCTATAAAACCGAGATTGATGGCCGGAGCTTTTGCTGTGCTGACCACATGACACCCTATATCCGTAAATGTTGGCACTATCTTCAACATGCGGTGGCTGCTTTGTCGGCAAAGCTCGCTTGCTGGCTGACGCCATGGAATTTTCTTTATATATATATATAATTGTACATATACATCTTACATAATTTACAATGCTCATATATTTGATTCAAATGAGTGTTCTAGACATGTGAATCAAACCCAGGACCTCTTACTCTGTGTGTTGATTTTGTATCAAGAAAACATTAAAGGCTTTTTGTGTTTATTTGTACAGGGTTTATGTCCTTATACAACAAGTAACTTAACATTTCAGCCATGGTGTAGCTTAGGCCTATATGATATCGCCATCAGTAGCGTACTCAGGATTGCGAAGTAGGGTGGCCCCAAGGGGGTTAGAGGGGAGGTCCCACCGAACCACTAGAGGCACATTTTTTTTACCATTATATACACCTAGAAGCTTTTTTGGAAGGTTTTTTTTATTGCTATTTGTTAACTTAATCATTAATATTTGTAAACAATCTTACGAAGGAAGGCTGGCACTGAAAGAGAGGTAAGGTGTTAATCCTACTGATCAAAGAATAATATTTTCAGAGCGTGAAGATATCCCACTTCCATTCCATGAAAGTTAGTCCACTCCTATGAAATAAATACATTTGATGATTGATATATAATCTATTTATGATCACTTGATATGTTCTTTGCTCACAATGTTTAACTGATCATAC
>CABFWB010000200.1:379597-417583 GCA_902151455.1 Timema bartmani
TCTCTTTCAGATCTGCGTAGATCTCGGAGCATCCCCAAACTACAGAAGGGGGCTCAAGCACCCTCAAGCCCCCCATGAGTACGCTACTGATGGCCATAGTGTAATACAAGGAAAGACTGCTGCATTATATGATAAATGGGGTGTACTACTTATGTGTACAGATAGCATCAAATATAACAATAATATTAATACTTTATTTGTATCCATTATTTTAAAAAGAAAATTGACACTAAACAAAAATTTCATTTTAATTTTTGAATAAAAAACTAGCTAGGCTGATAATGAAATAAAATATCTGAAACAATAAATATAAGCTCTAAAGACTGTGGTTCAAATACTGATAGGGTTGATAATTTATCAATTTCCATTAGTTGTGCATTTACTTAATATACTCCCTCCTGCTTATGCATTTGGGTTGGTTATTGTATGATATAATTTAAACAGACGCATAAATAAATAATGCATCTTCTGACATTATTATTTATTGTTGTAGTTTATACATTTTAAATAGATTGGTGAGACAAACTAATACACTCTTCCCGATTGTTTGTTGTATGGTAGGTCAAGTGGGTACTTTGTACCATAATGTACCGGCGCCAATTTTTAATACAAAAACTACATGCGTCTGAATGTCATTGTATTTTTACAAAAACTAAACAATTACTGTAAAGGACACATTAATAAAATACAGAATACAAGTACGAATGGTGATAAGATACATACATGAAATCTGAATTATTACTATGGATAAATATCGAATGCACCTAATTACCATAAATTTATCAAAGAATCTTCTATTCTTGTAAATTATTCACTCACGCAACCGTAGTTACCTGCACTATTAAAAATTCAAGATGGCTGCAAACTGCAGCTTGAACGTTGTCATTATTTGTAAATAGTGTAGTAAAATTGAAGTTAATTGTGAATATGGAAACTATAACACAATCAAGCGTGTCTTCAGAAGTTACAGATATAGATAAATGCAGTGATGAGGTTGATCCGCGTGTACAGGTTAGAGTTTTTTATTTACCATTTAACTCATCCTGCCAAAGTTTTGACAGATGTAAAGGCCAGCTGGGTAAAATAAAATAGTATGATAGTTAATGTCAACATATTTTTATTACAGATTGAATTGGAGAGGCTAAATACCGCTACGGATGATATTAATAAACTCGAAGTTGACTTGGATGTAAGTTATTAAGCTACACACTAGGTCTAAAGAATTAATTATAACCTATATTTTTTTAGTACCTATCATTGGAGTATTTAGGTCCTCATAGGTCTATAGACTACAGTTTTTACTGTTTTTCTTTAGATTTAATAATTTTAATCATGGAATTTAAAAAATGTGTGGGCAGGGGTATAGAAAACAGATACATCTAATATAATTTGACCAGGTCTAGGTCTGGATGTAATCGAAAACTATTTTAAATGTCAAAGGATTGGCAATAGTGTGATCCGAGGGCGGGATTATTTAAAAATTTTATATTTCAAATTATAAAAAATTTAATGTTTTCTAGTACCTATACACACAACAAGATTCTTAAGTTTTCGATTATAGCAAAACAAACATGTTGAAAAAATTCAAAATTGCTAAAAATTTCTTAAAAAACTCACAAAATTGGCATGTTAAAGCATGGGTTCTATAGATATTGATTTTTTTAAATTATTTATTCACAAATTAAAGTTTAGGTTAAGCTTGTTTGGCTTTTTTTTTAGTGAAAACATTATTAATATTTTGCATAAAAAAAATGATCATGTATCAAAAGCTTTCCATGCAGTTGAGATGTTTGGCAATCTGCTCATACGCAGCGCATTTGAGATGTGTGACGATCTTACGCGTATTCATAAATATGTAAAATTACCATTGTGCTCAAATCTAACTTGTCTTAACTGTTCTACGAAAGTTTCTTTAACACATGGAACACTTTGTGCCGTGGAATACTACAGAATATAGCAGAACACTACCGGGTCAATTAGGTGATTTTTAGATTTTTTTTTGTCAGGGTTTAGAATTTTTTTACGATGTTTATTTTATTATCAGAAACTTCAGAATCTTGTTTTGTGTGTATAGGTGCTAGAAAATATATTTTTAATTATTTGACACACACAAAAAAAAAGAGAATCCTACTCTCACTTCATACTACCCTCAAAAGTTTTTTTTAAAACTTAAATGTGATTGGTAGGCCTACATTTTTGCCCCATAAAAGATTGCAACATACTTTCTTAGTTTATCAAAATATACGCCTAAAAATCTTAACCTAAACCTGTTTAGCTTATTTTTAAGGATAGTGCCAGCCATTTAAGACATATCATGATTAGTTCAGTCAGTTGCTAGTGGTGGCCATTCTCAGTTTCATAAGAAACCTTGTTTAGCAAATATTACCATGCAGCGGCTGCTGGATATATATAAAAAATGTGTCAGGCCAAAATCAAATAATCTGAAAATTGAAAAATGACACCTGGACACGAGAATCGAACCCGGGACCTTTGGCTTGGTACACCACTGCTCTAACCACTGAGCTATCCAGGAATCGTCCCATGCCCAGGGTCATTCTTCACTCATATTTTAAGGCAGAGTTCATGATGGATGTGCGGAAATCGTTGGCTACAAATGTGTGATTTTATTAAGATCACGAGCTATCAGATAAGGCAGCCATCTTCAACTCAAATGCAATCCCTTATAATTATAATAATTGTACAAGGGGCAGCATTAAGCCAACTACCGAGTCGAAGGTGGCTGCGTTACATGATAGCTCGTGATCTTAATACATTCACACATTTGTAGCTGACGATTTCCGCACGTCCATCATAAACTCTGTCTTAAAATATGAGTGAAGAATGACCCTGGGCGCGAGACGATTCCTTGATAGCTCAGTGATAGAGCATTGGCGTACTAAGCCAAAGGTCCCGGGTTCGATTCCCATGTCCAGGTGTCATTTTTCAATTTTCAGAATATGATATCTATATGGAGTAATCTTCACTAAAAGCATAAATAATAGCTTTGGCTATTTGATTCTTAAAAACAAATGAGTTAAGGTAGCCCACTGTTTATTGTTGGTGTGGGCTTAAATGATTTTTAATTGTTATTGCTAAATTGGTTTTCAGGAATCTCGAGCTGCTTTCAGACAGCTGCTGTGTGAGTCTACTGTTCGAATTGACGGTTTAGCTAAAAAACTAGGGGCATGCGTGGAAAAGGCTCGACCATATTATGAAGCACGTATGAAAGCTAAAGAAGTAAGTGCTAGAAATTCTGATTAAAAATATGTGTTTTTGAATTGAGAGTATAACTCACTTTCCTTGAATATATGAACTACATTAAAAGCAATAAATAATAAATGATGGTTGATGCTGAAATAAAAATATAATATGCTATTATTGTCACTGGGCTAATATAGTAATGATTTTACAAACATAAAAAAAAGGGGTTTGAGGGAGATTATCCTGCCTAAGATCTGAACCAAAGATTCTTTCAGGGGGGTTGTTTAGTGTCGAACGCTTTTAACTATTCTACTTTCTTACATACTCTTATGGCATTAAGAACTCAAAATTCATTGTCGCACTTAAAAAAGTACGCCATCTATTCCTATCTTGAGTTAGTTTTGTCCAGTCCACTTTATTACACCCTATCCCTATCTTTAGCTAGTTCTATCCATTTCACCTCATTACACCCTATCCCTATCTTGAGCTAGTTCTATCCAAGCCACATTATTACACCCTATCGCTTTCAGGTCCATTCTAATGTTATCCTCCCATTTGCGTCTAGCTCTTCCTAATGGTCTCTTCCCATTGGGTTTGCCAGTCAATACCCTGAACACGATTCTAGATTCTCCCATTCGCTCTGCATGCCATACCAACCCTAATCTGCGAGACTTGGCTATCCTAACAATGTCTTGTGATGTGTACAGGGTATGTAACTCATCATTATGTAACCTCCTTCACTCACCAGTATCCTCATACTGTTTTGGATCAAATATCTTCCTTAGCATCTTGTTTTCGAACACACTTTAGCCTAAATTTTTTTTGTCACCCATAGATGACGACCAGTAAAATTATTGTTTGTATTAACTTTTTTACACTTGAACAAATTTAAGTAAGAATTGACATAGAATTATTATGAGCGTCTTTACTAATAAAGTAGGCCTTAGACTATTTAAATAGAAGGTATTCAATATTATCTTAACTTTTGTCGTCAAAATACGAGATTCTGTAAAACCTGACCAAATGAGTTGTGTGAAAGTTTATGATATCATAGCTCAAAGTGTAAGATGTGATAAGTTATATCAGCTTTTTTAAACACTCTATCGAGACTCTATATTTCTCTTTTCTTGTTAAGGCTCTTCAAGAAACGCAACACGCGGCTGTGAGGTTCGAGCGAGCCAACTCGGCCCACGCGGCGGCCAAGGAGATGGTCTATCTGGCGGAGGAGGGCTTGAGCACGGAAGGCCGGACATTTGACCACGCGTGGCAGGAGATGTTAAATCATGCCACCATGAGAGTATGTAGACCAAGCTCTTGCTGTTTTTTAAATGTATTTTTATTAATTGTATTCATTTGTTTTTTCACAACTTGATTTACAAAATCTGATATTTAGGCCTATCAAAAAAAATTCTATGCAATGCCTTTTACTATTTAGTTCAGGGTAACCACCACCTCTGTGCTCTAGTAGTCAGAGTTCCTGGCTACTGATTCACAAGTCCCGGATTTGATCCTTGGCGCACCCGGAATTTTTTTGTATGTCTGAAATGGAATCAAACTCAGCCTTAATGTGAACAAATGAGGAGCTACCTGAATAAATAGGTAGCAGCTCCAATCTAGAAAACTGAGCTTAGTGGCCAGAGGGTTTGTTGTGCTGACCACATGACACCCTCTATATGCAAATGTTGGCACTATCATTTCTAACAGCGGTGGCCACCCGACCGACATAGCTTGATCGTGGGCTCACATCATGGAGTTTTTTAACTACATATTAACACAAATGGGAAAGGAATGATGTAGCTTGAATGTAAAAGAAAGAGCGGGAAACCATTTTGAATTTTATTTTATCCCAATCATGATTCAAACCCCAGCCTCCTTCTCACTAAAAATCCAGCCTATTGCAAGAGCAGGTTTGTCAAACTTGTCAAAAGAGTCACATTAAAAATTGAAAATACTGAGGGGGCTTTATTTTAGAAAATTCCATATCTTTTAGTAAATAAAACTCGATTTTAAATATTTGTTATTAAGAGAAAAAAAATTATTTAAAATATCAAATCTTGCTACTTATATTTCCCAAGAAATCTAAAACTTTCTTTGCAGAAAAGGTGGGTAATAGGCTCTAAATCTTTCTTTTGGGGAAGTCACTTGATATTTGGTGATAAAAGCGTGTTCTTATGTTATTATTGCTTGGGTGTTTGTTCCTTTTAATAAGAGTAAACAACTGTTCACACACTTAATATTATTATTATTATTAGGTGCTCTATCTTAGGACATGTCCATTCCTTTTGTCAGTGAACTTAGACCGCAAATGCGCCCTGTAATCTGCTTCCTTCTTCAGCTCCCAGAATTTTCTTATTTCCTTTAAGTCATCCAATATTTGAATCCTCCTCCTTCCTAAGCTCCTCTTTCTTTAAACCTTTCCTTCTATGACGTCGTACAGAAAACAGTTCCTGCTAAGGATGTGCCGGATCCAGTTTGCTTTGTTTCGAAAAATCACATCAAAAATGGTTCTCTGCTCACCCACTCTCCTTAGGACTTCCTTCTCCAGCACCACATTTCAAAGCTCTCCAAATATTTATTTTCCATCTAACTGAGAGTCTCAAGTTTCTGTTCCAAATGCAACATTTTATCAGTTTCTTCCTCAGTCCCAAACTCAACTTGCCGCTCAGCAGTAACCTCTTCTTGTTGAAAGCTTCCTTGGCGCAGTAGTTATCCTTTGTCAGTAGACTTGACAGGTGCTTGGAACTGCTACAAGCTTTCCAACTTCTGGTTTACAATTTTGATTTTCAGGCACTGCCAAAAATTACACACATTCTAGTTTGAAAATTTAACCATTTTTGGGAATCAATCTTTGGTAAGTAAAGAGTAAAAACTAAGTGAACCAACCTCACCTGATAGATCCACCCAAATAACGGCCAATTCTTTAATGTCATTTACATCAAATGTTGATCTCTTAAAACATTCCCCCAATCATTTGCAATTTGTACCGACATAGTACCTTGGTGTTCGTATAGGTGAATGAGTCAGAGCGTGATCGCACGTTAGGGGAACTAGAACACAGGCGCACTTCCCAGCAATACCACCGGGCAGAAATGAGAGTCCAACAGCTACAGAAAGAACTTAAGAGAGCCATCACCAAGTCCAGGTGAGTGCGCCTTAAGTTTTAGACTGAACAAATGATAAAACAATATTTTCTTATTAAAATTTTCTCTTATTCAAAATCAGCAAACATATGCAATACTATGTGAAGCGTGGGTACGACCTCAAAATAAGAGTTGTTCAAATCATGCTTTCAAGCAGTAAGTTAAAGCTAAGCTTCTTGTACATAATTATTTTAAGTCTGCACAATAAAAAAAAATATTTTTCATAATCTTACACATTATTTTTATTTAAATTCATAGAAAAAATGCCGTCAAACAGCTATTTTAAACTAAACATTAAAAAGAGAATAGAAGGACAGGGTCTAATCATTTACTAAAAAACTGTAGGCCTCAAAGTTCACACTTAAAAACCCAACAAAACACATAATTATGAAATTTTTGGGGTACATTGATCCCCTTTTAGAGAGTAAAACACCAACTGGACTATGAAAGCATGGTAGATCATGGTCACTTAGATGCTGTTGTTGCCTGTTTCTTGATTTCTTTTTTTTGCTTGGATTCTATAGTTGCCTGTTCAAACTTGTGTCTTGCATTCTACATTCTGGTTCACCATAAATTGCCCGACCCAGCCACAAACAACATAAGTCCAAAGGTTCCTACCCTTGCAACAAACAGAGATGCAATACCTGCAAAATTCACCAACTCTCCACCTCATTCAACATCAGATTCACAAGAATGCAATACCCCATGACTGCTCCACCGAAAATATTACATAACAGCTACAATGCAACTACTGCATTGCTGAATACATCCTGAATCACAGGAACACTCAGACAACAAATGAATGGTCACTGTTTTGACTCATTCTATAGTACTAGAGTAATATGAGTCCTCCCCAATAGTTGCAATGCTTCCCGGTTTCGTAGGTGTGAACTTATTCACCAATATATAACCAAATCCAGGCATCCCCTGGTCTCAACCTTAACCAACCAACTCTCCTTTTCTTTAATAATAACTGATAATTTAATAATTAAAATGATATAAATACAACATTCTATCCCTCAACCAAGAATCAAGACAAAAGTTTGAACAGGCAACAACAGTATCTAATTGACCGTGCATGGTCTACCTCTAGCTATGTTGTCCTAGTCCAGTTTGTGGTTTAGTCTCTTCTGCTGAAGAAGGAGGCTGATGCACCACAAAAATTTCATAATTATGTGTTTTGTTGTATTTTTAACTGTGAATTTTGAGGTCTACAGTTTTCTGGTAAGTGTGTAGGCCATGTCCTTCTATTCTTTTTTCAATGTTTTAAATTTAAATTCAATCTTCTCAAATTTGTACTGTTCAAAATTAACCAAATGACTATAAAATAATAAAATATATACGCATGTTCACACTGTGATTTGTCATTATCTTTTCAGACAATTGATAGCAAATTTCCTTTTGGTTACCCTTCCCATTACTTTCTTATTATATCAACTAATTATACATACAGCAGATAAGAGTAGCATATTTATTGGACTATACAGTATATTACGTACGAATTTCTAGTACAATGTAGAAATCAATAAAACCGGAAATGAACTGATTGTCCCTGGATTTGTTGGACAAATAGCACTTTAAGGTGGGCGAGGTTTGAAGAAGCTATCACTCTCTTATTTTTTATTATTTTTTTACAAACTTTCTATACTAATTTACTTTACTAAAAATATTCACTTATAAATGTCTTGCGTGTTCGTAATAGGCCAACATTTGTTCATTTTTGATCTTTTGATTTGAAATGAAAGATATTGTTCAAGTGTTTTTTAGCATCATCCAGCTTCATTTTATGGCTACGATACAGTAATAAGTTTGTACTCCGGATTAAATGAAATCCAAATTATCGAGGTTTTACTGTACACAGATTTGAGTGACAGCAATTTTACCAAAATCTCTGACTAATCTATATTTAATATTCATGAAATGAAGTGCTTTCAGATTGATACTAACCGTATTTAAATAAACATATTAGAATAATTGTAGAAAATATTGTTTCCTAAACTAGATACCGTTTAGGGTCAAAGTAGTGTTGTGTTTGTGAATGCATGTTAGTGTTTTAACTTTAATTTGCTCATTATTTTCTACAATTCTACTATGTTAATTTAATATGCTCATAAGGAATACCTCTTTTAATTTTTTGAGAAGCATTTTGTTATAATTGAAGGGAGCGACTGAAACAAATATAAAGAATTAACATAATATGACTTTTATAAGGAAAAGAAGAATATAGTTCACACTTTACTACATTGCTGCTACTGGGTAAAGAGATGATGGCTGCCTCTTGAAGAAAATATATTGTTATCACATAGTCCTTCTATGTAGGTTTATTTTTATTAGAATTTGTCAGGAGGGAATGTAAAACGTTCAAATCAACTTTCTAAAAGAGGAAACAAAAACAAAAAACAAAAGGTAGAATAAAGAAATCGGTAAACAACAAATTGTATCATGCTTATTCAGGGTGTCTATCATCAGGGAAAACGGGAATTAGCCAGGAATTTTAAGTGATAGGGAAAAAACGGGAATAAGTAGGGAATTTGGTAGATTACAATAAAAATCCGTGAAAATGTGGTTTTACTCAAAATATGAAATATTATAGTAATCACTAAATTAGTAAATTATAATGTGATTCAAACTGTCGTTTTTTATTTGTAGTTGTGTAATATATTTTATAATTTCTAGTAAACAATGTTAATACAAATTTAAAACAACATGTTTATTTAGATTTTGAATTTATTTTTATATTATTCAGAAAAACAGTGGGGGGGGATTAAACATACTTTTTAGTCGGGAATTTTAGGAAATGATCAAGGGAAATCAGGGAAAAAGTCAGGAATTTTATTGGTCAAGTTGAGTAGACACCATGTTATTGCACATCATTTATTAAACAGGACTCTTGTTTAAATGGGTAAAAATTAAAAAGACTATCTGTTAGTTCAATTTTATAAAGTGAAACACTCCATTTATCGACACCACTTTTTATGCAAAGTAGCATATTTTACCCGGTCACCTTGCATGCTGGCATGCAATCTGCACTCTTGTTTTTTGTTGTCGTAGATTTAACACCCATTTTTATTTTAATAATTCGTCATTACATAGCATTACTGACTGTTTATTTTGTTTGTGTTTAATTTTATGTTGTGGCAGTATGAATGCACGCCGCAGTTTGCTACAGATAAACTGTCTTGCGTACCAACACCAATTGCAGCTCTTGTAAGTAGCTATCGCACAACACTGCTCTCAGGGTGGCCAACAATCGGGTCTAAATGGAATGACAGTGGATAAGCGTGTCTTATATTGACGCATCATGTCAACATGCTTTCTGTAAAAACACCTATGAAAATATATTGCGAAACTAAAATGTTTAAGACAAATGATAGGTAGGGGAAAAAATTACTGAAACCAAGCCCTAAAAAAACTTTACCCACTTGAACAACATTTCATTTACTTGTTTTTTTTTAACAATATATTTATTGTTTCAAGAGGAGGGCATCTAAGAGAATCTGTTGTAAATGGTGTGTCAATAGACGTCAAGCTTTGTGTTATTCTGATTTTGACCTTAATGGCCACCCTTTCTATACATTTACTGCACATATTAGTCAGTTTTGGTAACAACAATTAAAAGTTAAAACTGTCCAGATAAATACTACACATTTTTCTGGTAAATCACTTGAGGCTAAATTTACATGATTACTTTAGCTTTATTCAGCTTTATTTTAATTCTAATAGGTAAAATAAAATAAATATTCAACACACAAAAACTATTAATTTTGTTCATTTGATATGCGATCATCACATTTCTTTAACAATTGAAAATAATTCACAACACTTTTAACATAACATATTATGTATTTGGAAATTGAAAGCATCACTCAGAAATTACAAATTATTTTAACAATCAATGATATCATTCTTGGTCATAAAGGCAATGTGTACTTCAGACAAATGATCGATTAATTTTGGTTCAAAACCTCAAAAGAGTCTAAAACTTTATTACTTGTGTCATGTCAAAACAGACATGGTATGGTGCACATGATTAGACGCTCATTATAAATGTGTTCTGAAGCACTGATAACTCAGTTCTTACCTGTTTCTGTGACCGCATGGTCTAAGGCGTCACTCTCACGTTAGACTAGATTATCATTAACAGGGAGATTGGGGTTCGAACCCAGACGGGTGTACTGAGTTTTCCCCCCCAAAATGGTTTTCCACTCTCCCTCCATGCAAATGTGGGTACACTTCCTCTAAATTAAACTCCCTCATTATTAACTCATTAGAGTAGACTAATAAAAGTTTTTAAAGAAATTTTAATTAGAATTTGTTTTAGATATCTTATATTGCTTACTTGATGGTTTAGCTTAATATAATTATAGGACAAACCTGAATTAGCCAAGAAAACACGGTAACCTGAATCTCCCCTAGTTTTGTTCCCTACAACCCCACTCAAGGTCACAATGGTATTTTCTCACTATCTTACTTTTACAACTGGCTTTTGACTGTTTGTCTTGCCAGTGTTGAAACAAAAGAAAACTTGTTAAGCTTAAAACAGAAATGTTTGATTTAAAACACATTAACACATTAATAAAAACTTAGCCATGGAATATTCTTAGATAATGTTTTACATTGTATTTTTTTTTATTATCCCTTGATAATCAGGACATCCTTGAAAATCTCAGATTCAGGTTAGCTATTTTTTTAATAGCAACTCAAGAATTAATCACTATCATCATCATCATCATCATCATCAAAAAATTAATGTTTCTGGCCTGTGGCTGGGTCAGTTTAGTAAAATGCCTCCATATTTTCTATCTTTCCACCATTCTTCCTCCTTTAATCACTTCCATTCTTCTCCTCTCATTTGCACACTTACTGCTCCTCTCATCTCTTTCTTAGTCTCACTTGCGGTCTTTTTCCGTTTGTACTTCTTTTCCGTCATTCTCTTTGTTTTTCTCTCCTTTTCCACCATCATTAAATGTCAGTACCATGGAAACGTTCAATGAAGTTTACACTTGTTCATTCAAGATGTACCATCCTGTCGATAATCCATGCGAGTTTAAATTATCCAATAATTTTGCATGTGATATGTTTAAGATTGTCCGTTTAATTTCTAGGATTTTTTTTGGTGTAGTTTTAATTTCACCATATTTCTTCAGTTTATTTAAATATATGCATGTCCTAAACGGTAGCATTTACAAAAGTGTTTTTTTTTATTCTGCCCATCTTGTTAATGATCAAGTTGAATCCTTCTTTTTAATTTACCTATTTTATCTTATACTAGCAGAAGTACCTGGCGTTGTCTGGGGTAGTCACGCAAACCATTGCACGGCTACTCCGGTCCAAACACTTTTGTTTGCCTCAAACATACAGGAAAAAAAAAACTCTTCATTTTATTTTTCAATTAATTAAAAAAAAATCAAATACAAATTTTAAATTTCCAACTTTTAGGCGCACATATTTGTGCACAGGGGCTAAAATTTTTAAAATGTCACACCTCTGTGTGCTCCTAACAAACACACAGATACACAAATTATTAATTTTATTAATATAAATGGATAGAAGATGATATTATTTTTTCCTTCTAAAAATTAATCTTTGTGAAATATAAATCATTGATACTGCTGTCTGTTCTTTCATCACAATAAAACTGAAGTTTTCAACCCTTACTCAAGTTCAAATCTAAGTTTTCTCTAGGTACAGCTGGAGTTAAACTTCATACATAACCGGAAAGTATATATATATTTTTTTGAACTCCCGGGTGTGAGCCCGCGATCAAGTCACATCGACAGAGTGGCTGCTGCCATTAGCAATGTTGGTGTATGCAAATCAAACCAAACAATATTTTGACAAGGTTGCCATATTGCAACATTTAATATTTCGTTACAATATTACTCGTCTAAGGAATGTAAAGTATAGTTAATGAGATATTTTCTACACCAGATTAGTTCTTAAAAATACCTAATGCAGCCTGAAAGTATCAACAATTATATGTAAATCCTACTAGTAAAACAATTGCTTATTATCAGATGATTTTTCTTTGTTGCATTACTCTTGGCTTAGAAATAGTAGTCATTAGTGTATGTATCAGGATATTATGTAGTGCAATTTTGATTTTTTGTTTCTATTAGCAACCATTTTTTTTGCATCATGTGAACTAAGCTTTTAATACATCGTAATAGCTACATAATTTACTTAATTATATAATAAAATTCAACAAATGACACACTTTGGTGGCTGCATGGTCTAACACACTACACTTGTGTTAGGCTAGATTGCCGAAGATGGGGAGATAGGGGTTTGATTCCGGTCGGGTGCACTTACGGTGGATTTTTTTCTAAATGGTTTTCCACTCTTCCTCCACACGAATGCCAGTCCACTTCCTCTAGAGTAAATCTTCTTAATCTCCAACACATTATTGTAATTAATACATAGGTGAATAGTCCAAATGGGTAGTAAGATGCAGTGCTAAAAAAATTAACATATCCCAAATTCTTTAACGTTTGGTCAGACAAATACGGCCAAGTGTGTGGAAGTTTGGCACAAACCACATATGTTGTAAATTCTCATATGATAAAAAAAGTGCCCAAATTAAGAACCTCAGTCCTGGTGATTTGCAGCATTGACTACTTGTAAGGTCGAATGAGGAAATGAACACAGTTCCTCCGTGTTTGCAGGCCATATTTTGAGATGAAGGCCCAGTTCAATCAACTCTTGGAAGACCAGAAGAGAAGGGTCAAGTCCTTGGAGCAACAGGTCGGGCAAGTGAAAACAAGCTACGCAAATGCGCTGCGCAACTTAGAACAGATTTCTGATGAGATCCACAGGGTGAGGCTGCGTCATCTCCAAACACTAGTTTGAGCAAATAATTGCTAATATTTAATATTTTAGAAAACATTCTAAAAATATGTAGTAAGGCATTTTTGTTTGATTGATACGCCTGACGGTGTACGGGTTGGGTGTCACTTATCAGATACTTTCGAAATGGGTTGAAACAAAAAAATGTACTTTCCCCCTTACTTTTTAATCTAGACTTAAAGTATTCTATTAGGGTCCAGTCTGTGTTTTACTCTCTACTTCCACCACTCTCTCTCTCTCCTTTACTCTATTACATTCTTCTCCTCTCACTCACACACTTGCTGTTATCTCTTCACTAATTTGGTAGTTTAATAATAACGTGTTGACAATTTTCCGAAAGTTGGACCCTGGGGACACAAACCTCTTGTTGTAAGCTTTGTAAATAACCTGTGTGTGTTGTTGTCAGACCCGAAAAGGGGAAAGTTTGGAAGGTCAGCAGGAAGGAGAGTTGCTAGGGGCGAGAAGACCAGGTGTAGGTGCAGATTCTCCCCAGCCAGTCTCCACTAGCACTCTGACCAGTGATGCCAACTCTTCAGAGGCCCAACTTCCACACAGTTCACCGTCGCAACCAGACACAGGTAACTATATCACTGTCATCATCTCAAAATCTGTTTTTTTAAATATATACTAAGAACTAGAATATTTGCAACTACCAATAACATGCAAATGCTGTTTTTGAGGAACATGCTATCGGTCACGAGGAGAAACAAGGTAAGAAATGAAGATTTTCAGACAATAGTTGAGGTACATGGAGTACATGAGATAGAGCAAGGGTGAGATGGTATGGGCATGTCATGAGGCTGTTGGAGTACATGGGATAATAGAGGAAGCAAGGCTGAGATGGTTTGGGCATATAATGAGGATGGAAAATAAAAGAATACCAAAAAGAATGATGTAAATAAAGTATGTAGGAAAGAGATGGCAAGGAAGACCAATAAAGAGATGGGAATATCAGATAGCAAAAAGTGAGAGTAGATCATATTATAAAGAATGGTAGAAAGAAAGAGATAGATGAAGGCATTTTACTAAAGTGACCTGGCCACAGACTGGAAAACAATTCATGATTATGATGATGTACTATGGTGAATTTAAAAAAGCAACTGAAAACTGCAAATGGTTCAGAAAATACTCAAACAAAAAGGCATGTTTAATCTGCATAAAGTCATTAGAACAATAACCTTATTCTGATTATTACTATTTCATTTATATACTAAAACTTTCATTTACTGGAATTTTAGAGTTCATAATAAAGTTATCAATATTGTGATACCATCATCAATATTGAATTATTTATATACCAGTAAGAATAAATTATTTAACTGCCAAGGTATTGAGGAATACTTTGACATGCCTAGAACATTTTTTTGTGCCAAACAATGTTCTAATAAACATAATCTATACTTTTGCTTTATAATAACCCATTATTTAACTCTTTCATAAGATAATAAGAATATTACCCATAGTTTCTGGATTCCCCAAAAATATTCACA
This sequence comes from Timema bartmani, assembly GCA_902151455.1. NCBI lineage: Eukaryota > Metazoa > Arthropoda > Insecta > Phasmatodea > Timematidae > Timema > Timema bartmani. The sequence goes on from CABFWB010000200.1 coordinate 394,275, forward strand.
ACACGTTAATGTTGACAAATATTTCAATATAACAAATAAAAGTTAAATGTCACACACACTTTGGTGGCCAGATGGTCTAAGATATCACTCTTGCAATAAACCAAACTGTCGATGATGTGGAAATATGGGTTTGACTCCCAGTCAGGTCTTCTGAGTATGGTTATTCCTAGATGATTTTCCAATCTCTCTCTCCAGACAAATGCAGGTACACTGTCTAAATTCAACCTTCCTCATCCCTAACACTAGCATAATTGGTCTGTGTACAACCTGAATGAGTAGTAAGACGTTTCTTAAAAAAAAATTATAATTTTAACACTCTGTTGTTTCTAGATGTGTGGTCGGATTCTACTGGAACAGGCCCTCCCGACTCGGATTATGAAGAGTACCTCAAGCTACCAGATAAATTGGGACCCTCCGCTTCCCCCACCATCACTAGGGTGTGTATGCTAAATTAATGGTCCAATTTGATGATAGTATTCATGAAAAGTTAAAAATGCGGTTTCCCCATTCACAGTGACTAATTGACTGCTGGATGTTCTGTTCATTCTAGATTTAAGTTAGCTTATAAGGGCCTATGTCATGTGATGTCCTAATCAGTCAGTTCAGAAAGTGCACACTAAATACCTCTAATAAATATATTATATAAAAAAGGAATAGTTCTGAAAATTAAAATGATGTGTGACTTTGAAAGTGTAAAGAAGCAGTAAGTGAAGAAAGTGTTAGAAGAAATGAAGAGAGAAGTGTGTTTTTCTATCTAGACCTGACACAAATATCCTTTCAGGTTGACTTCCTTTACTATCACTTACTTTACATCATTGTACAGTGTTTCTACAATGTCTTGTATTATACATCTAAATTCTTTTTATTTGTGTATTAAATTATTTAGTAGTTTGAAAGCTTAGCAGTCATGGAATAAAAAATAATGAAATCAATAATCATATACAGATATAATTTAAACAAAGAAAAACTTGCATCAAATGGGTGTATTATGTTAAATTACAGTTATAATTAATCATACAGATATAATTTGAAATTTAATAATTTTGAAATTCATGTGTTTAGTTAGAGGTCTGAAAGCACTTGAATTTAAAACTTGAGATTGACAAATTTAAGCTTGTTTTACTTATGTGCTTTTTTTTATGCTTTTAGATGACTAATGGTTTAATTTTTTCTCCATTTGTCTGAATGTTGTTTGTGAAATATGCTATTAGCGTATAATTGTTCATTTCACTGTTAATATATTAATACTATAGGGATTTTGGAGATAAAGTTTTATTTTATTTTAAATTTTCCTTACTTTTAATATTAATTTCAGTTTTATTTGAATAGTTAAGTTAAAAAAAAACTTGGGTTCACAGACTTGTAGTAGACTTTATATTTTTGGTTATGGGGGTAGGAAGGGAGGGGTTGGCAGTTTGATGTATACATATAAAACTTTTATTGTTTTAAGTTATAGTAAAATTCTCTAGCGGACTCCTTACTCCCCGCAGGAAAATTTGCTTGGTCTGTGTTTGGTTCAGTTTTGTTAAATTCCCCCATTTCCCTCTGTATCCACACCCTTCTTCCTCCCTTACTTTTGTCCATTCTTCTCCTCTCACTTCCACACTTGATGTTATCTGTTCCTCCTATCTATTTGTTGGTTTTCCTTGCGATATTTTCCATACATACTTCAACTCCATCATCCTCCTTGGTAGTCTTTCATTTTCCATCCTCATTATGTGTTCTTACCATCTTACCCTAGTTTACTGTACTATCTCATGTACCCCCTTTAACCCAGCTCTTCCCCAAACATGTTTATTCTTAATCATATCTCTCCTGATGACTAGCTAGCCCCTCATTTCAATCTCATGACCTCCATCTTTTCTAGTCTTTCTTTTCTATCCAATGTTCATATTTCTGCTGCATATGTAACTATGGGTAAAAATTATCCCCCACCCCCCCTCCCATATAATGTTTGTTTCTCAATTCTTAATGAGGCTGACTTTTGAATGGTAATATGCCAAACCAGTTGCCCACCATAATCATTTTCCGAGGACAGGGTTTAGTTTAGGATGTTACCACCTTAGATTAAACTAATTTCTAAGATGTGTTAAAGTAAAATCAACTACTTGTAATCTTGTATTTACAAAAGGAAATATTTTTCTCTCTACCTAGGCGAGTAGGGACGTTGGGGATTCAGAACTTTCAGAATACAAGAGCCTCTCTTGGCTGTCAAGTAGTCCCCGAGGTGTACCCCAGGGGACACTCTGCGGCCGCCCCATGGCGGAACTGCCCGTCCACACACAAGACACGCTTCAACCGTCTTCGCCGCGACATCTCGCCTCCCGCCAAGTCATGGAGACCAGCTTTGTCAATCAGCAGCGGCCGGTTGTTCACTCACCTCTGTCGCCTCCCAACAGCGACGATTCAACCTACTCCTCTCTCATCCCTAGAGACGACTCCTCTGAGCAGGTACAGTATTGTTTTTAAAAGATATTGACACCACCGGTATATGTTGCAAAATCCATCCGCGCCTTTAAATTTTCTCTCTCATGCCAAGGATGTGATTCATGCACACATAAATATAAAAGTAAAGTTATATAATTGCTATAGATAACAATTGAAGGGTACAGGGGAAAAAAAAGACAATCATTAGACTGTTCTTATGCACTTGAGATTATGGTTAAAAGAGGTGTACACAAATATCCATTACTATTTCCAGCCTGTGGACTGAGTCAGTTTTTTATCCAAGACATATATTTTCCACTACCGGCTGGCTAAACCTGTCATAGCTTCATATGCCTTATAATATAACTGATGACTAGTTCAGGCACAACATCCAGTCTCCGGCCTTTAATTTATCACTGAAAGGGTAAACCCACATTTCACCAATGATAAATTTTCAGCCATGCCGGGAAGAGAACCCGAGACCCTTACAGCACAGTAGACAGACACGCTAATGACTGAGCTAAGTGTAGGACGCTTAAAAGAGGTGTCTCCAACATATAAATTGATTCTAAAAGAAAAGCATTTTCCGAGGTTCTTTGGAGTTCGAAAAAAAAAAAGATGTCTTGGAAAATGTATGTAATGTGACTCTCCCCCTTGTTCCCCTGTATCTTTAATTTATCTTGACAGTGCAGCGCTATGCAGTCAGAATTGTAAATACTAAAGCTATGTATATCAATTTATTTTGAGTAAAGATAATTGTGAAATTGATATTAAAATAATTAAACACATCAAATCCGAATGTGGAGTTTTTACTAAATGATCTTACATACTAAATTATTGGAAAATATTGTCACAAAAAAAATTACTGATTTAAATGATTACACCAATTATTTATTTTAATTATGATTCTATTGAAATTACGTTAGTCATTTTTGAGAAGGTAAAACGTGTACAACCTTGCTAAGAAGTATTCAAGCAAAAAAAAAAAAGAAAAAAAAGTAGAATATGTCAAATTATTGATTTAAAAGCTGTTCATTAATAATATTATTCATTAAAATTAGCTGATTTACTTGTCTCTCTCAGGGTGGCCACAGTCGGTGAAAATATGGAAAATATTGGAAAAGTCAGGGAAGAAAATTCAAGGAATTAAAAACTTCTAAAAATCAAAATCAGGGACATATCAGGAAATTTTGTAATTGATCATTGAATATTCTATTCAAACACTATTTTCATCTAAGTTGATGGATGGGAAATTTGGATTTTTGGTTAAGGGTTACTTCTAGGAATTTTATTTCTTGAGATTTTGTGGCCGTCCTATCGGTGGATCCAAATATTAATACGAATTGACTAAATTAGAACTTTGGAAACAAATGTACGCAGGTATGGACAGAAATCAGTCTCGTGGACTCTCCTGAGAATCCTTCTAACCAAACCTTTGTCAAGATGGGACAGAGCGCGAGGAACTTGGACAGGGACTACATCCAGTACGCCCCTCTCACAAACGAATCTGGTGCGAGTTCGTTGCCACTAGCAGACAAGGCGGAGAGTCTTAGCTTTAGCAGCGTCATCAGGAACAATCCGTTCCTCCCCATCGCGAGCTTCCCTGATAAGAGTTTCTTGCCACAGAGTCCTCTGCTTTTGAAAGGTGGGAAATCTCTAAAAGTCTGACACAATGTTGCCAATTTAGCGACTTACGGGTCTAAAACGACTAATTTTCACTTTTTAGCGCCTAGCGACTAATCTGGCGACTTTACTTAATTTTCTGTCAAGTTTTATGTTCATTATTTTAAATTTTAATGCTGTAGAGTTTTAATTTTTGAACTACCTTACTGCAAGAATGCATAATGTATTGGTTCAGTCTACAGAAGAGCTCTAAACTACCTATCTGTCATTCACAAATCAAAATTACATCGTTCTGTTGGTTCGACGACAAATCTGACAATTTTTAATTTGACGACAATGTAGCGACTTTCTGTTACTAATCTAGCTACAACACTTATATGGTAGTTAGCAACACTGGTCTGACACAGATATTTATTGTAGCTTCCGCCATCCTGAACAAAAAAAAGTTTCCAAATTGCAATCTTGATCACATACATATGTTTGTACATAATTTTATTTTTATCGTGTTTTCTATTAGGAAAATAAAAAAAAGATTAACATTTTCTTAGTAAAATAAATAATGGTAATTCTTTTTCAAAAAAGAGTGGATGTCGTATGGTTTAACACGCTACTAAGATGTGTTTTTTCAGAACTCTTCATGTTTATTATTGCATTTCTTCGATTCTTAGATGCCATAGATTGTAAGATGCATCTTAGTTTTCCAGTACTACCAACAGAAAAAAAACTTTGATTCCAAGAAAATAAATTAAAATAAACCACTAAAATACCTTATATCTACAAAATATTTATATTACAGAATTCAATTTACTAACAACAATAATGCCTTATTTTTCAGTAGGGGTGTTATCACTTCTTATTTAATCAATATCAGTCTGATTCTTCTGAACCACCTCCTTACTATCCCATAATTATATCGGCTTCTGAACTATCAAGACTGTTGGTCCAAAACAAACTGCTATTCCAAGATCCACCCCATTTTTAGAAACATTTAACTGGGGAGGAAAATGCCTTTTAGAATTGAAGAAATACACTAATAGAATTGGTTGAAAATATATTCTAAAATTTGATTAAAATAATAAACTTAAAATTGATTAAAAAATATTATATAAGAAAAAAAATGGAGATCAAAAATATTATTTATAAAGCTATAATGTATTTTACTACTTTAGCTAAAACTACAACGAAGATGGAGTTGCCCTCCACCTCTCAAAACACTGCTTCTTCTGACGAGTCCACAACCAGGCCTACTAAGCCGTTGGGTAGTGGTGGCATGGCGCTGTTCCGTACAGGTTCCATCGACCGAGCGTCCCCATCGTCAAGTTTGACGGGAGTGGATATCACGATCTTCGGCTGGTAACGGGGAGGAAGGGGCTCTTAACAGACGACAAAGTCTGGACACCCTGTGGACTGGACCGGCCACCGAGAAGGTCAAGGAGCTGTTGTCCCATGGCATGATGATGCTCAACATATCGTCCCTCACCGAGAGGAGGGGGAGCGAGCCCCTTGTGGAAGACCAACCTGACATTACCTCGGGTAAGGTGTTATATATTGTAGAGAGGGTTCAAACACACTTTTTCTTGAATCTTAATATCAAATTTGAATACTATACAATAATGTAAATTGAAAAAATATAGAAAGATAAACTAATTAAGAGAAAATTTAGCGTAAAAAGCAGGGCTGTGCAGTCAGTACACCAAGCCTTTGGCTCCGACCTCGCTTTTCTTCTATTGTTTGACTCCAAATCATTTGGAAATGGCTACAGTATATTAATTAGTAATATCATATTTACTACAGTAAAATACTCCACTGCAGATTACTTCAGGGGTAGCTTCTTTGACATGTGAAACTAGTTTAATGGTCTTCGAGGTTTTTTTTTTTTNCCTTTGGCTCCGACCTCGCTTTTCTTCTATTGTTTGACTCCAAATCATTTGGAAATGGCTACAGTATATTAATTAGTAATATCATATTTACTACAGTAAAATACTCCACTGCAGATTACTTCAGGGGTAGCTTCTTTGACATGTGAAACTAGTTTAATGGTCTTCGAGGGTTTTTTTTTTTGGTCAAACTCAAGTCGAGTATTTCAAAGAGCTCCCGAGTTCAAGTCAAGTTTTAGTATATTCATAATAGGGTGACCTGGCGGTTTAGGAGTAAGGTGTCATACTTCTGTGCTGGGGATCCAGGGTTCATTCCTCGGTCCCGGCACAGATTAATCTGATTGCCAAACCCTTCCTTCACCTCTGACAAGACGTGTATTAGTAACAACTTGTGAATATGTGGAATGCCAGGCCTACACCATGGTTCGGATCCCACGTTAAACTGTAGGTCCTCCATTTCATCTCACAATCACCCTATCATTACACATTAGCGTAAGTGCGTGTAACCCGAACGGGTAGTAAGACGCGGTGGCAACAACAAAAACATCCAAACAAGCAGAGAGAAAAGTAAACGATGAGTCATTTGTGACCAGACACATTAAATTAGGCAAATAAATATCCTTTTAAAGAAGCTCTAAATTGCAAGCCTATAATTCTTTCGTGCTTGAACCAAGTCTCCCATTAAAAACATGGCTTGGCTCAAAAATATTTGAGTATTCTAATATCTCTACTACATATCTTTACTAGGCAAACATCTGAAAATTAAATGGTGCACTCATTAGTAAAAAATTAGAAATGTCAAGTTGAGGTATGAATAATTTATCGTTAACTCCATATCTTAGCCATTACAATCTGTGTTTCAAGTTGTTTTGTGTTTGTGTAATGTTTCTAGAAGTAAGAACTACTTCACAGACTAAGAAAGTTCCCTCTCCCTTGGAGAAATCCTTAACCTACCTGAACGCTGAGGATGACTCGTTATCGGACAGCGAAAGTTTAGCAAGGTAAGGGCTATGATGCTTCAATAAAGTCATCTGAAACTCATCATAATTATCATCATCATTATCATCAACATTGTCATCATCACCATCACCATCACCTGTTTCCAGTGGCTGGGTCAGTTTAGTAAAATGCCTCCATCTTCCTCTTTCCTTTCACCATTCTTCATTCCTTCATTTACTTCTGCTCTTCTCTTCTCAGGCACACACTTGCTGTTATCTGCTTTTCCCATCTCTTTATTTGTTTCCCATGCGGTCTTTTTCCTAAATACTTCATCGCCATCATTCTATTTTGTATTCTCTCCTTTTCTATTCTCGTTGCATGACTATAAAGGAAAAATGGCACCAAACAGCCATTTTGAATAAAACATTGAAAAAATGATAAAAACTCTTATCTGCTTAAGAAGGGGACTGATGTACCTTGAAAATTACATAATTATGTGTTTTTAATTGTGAACTTTGAGACCTACAGTTTTCTGGCATTTGTGTAGTCCTTGGCCTTCTATCCTCTTTTCAATGTCACATGACTATTTAATTTTTTCAAAATATTTTTGGCAAAACTTTTATGTTCTTTGTAATGTTGTCCACAGTGTGGAAATGTTGACGGATGATCAAATTTCCTCTCTGATGCTGGATCAGGACATTCAGGATGCTTGCGAAGAGGTCCTGGGTACTCCGATATCCGAGATCTCACCTCTCATTCAAGATCTCAAGTTGTTACAAGAACAACAGGAGAGTGAACTTTCCTAAGTATGGACCCTCCTCCCTGAAACTTTGCCATCATTATTGTTTCCAACACGAGAATATATTTAATATATTCATTTTTATAAAGAACTGACCCGCTTTGGTAGCCGCATGGTTAAACGCGCTACTCTCACAGTAGACCAGACTTCCAATGACGAGGAGATTGAGGTCCGAATCTCAGTCGGGTGTACTAAGTTTTTTTTCCAAAATGGTTTTCCACTCTTCCTCCACACAAATGCGGATACACTTCCTATAAATATAACCTTCCTAATCCTTAAAACCATTAGTGTAATTGGTACATACGTGGACAACCCGAATGAGTAGTAAGATGCGGTGCTAAAAAAAATCATTTTATATATATATATGCGTACAAACCAATGGGTAGTGAGACGTAAAAGAAACATAACTATTTCCTTTCTTTTCAGTGTAAAGAATATTAGTTCCCAATTTTTTTTAAACTATCTAACCCATATTGTGTTAGACTAAATTCATTCTCGTGTTGGACGTGATCCTTTCATGGTAGGTGTCATCTTGTTCATGGAGAAAACGTTTTGTGTTTCGATGAACTCAGTTGACTCTTTAACACCAAATATCTGCAGTGCAATATTTACAGTAGTTTTATACTGTACCTGCACGCATACATACATTTGCGTATCTTTCAAACTTCCAACATTCTTTGATTTTATTGCTTGTATTTAAAGATATGAAGCTATAGTTTTTTTAAAAAAGTATATCTGCAACAAATTATTTTATTAGAAATAAACAGTATGGAAACACTTTAATATAATGTAATGCAAGTTATAGAGGGAAGGAAGCCAACCTAAAAGAGTTAGGTCTTGATAGGAAACTAATGCCTCTCTTTATTCTTAATGTATTCTGCACACTTTCATCTTCTTGAGGAGGCGATGAAAGTGTTTTTGCAGTTTATGTATCAAAAAATATAGTTTAATTATCTTCACATGGGGACCTCGATGGTCTTGGGGTAAAGTGGTCACCTCAGGACCCGATGTTCATAGATTTAAACCCAGCCATTGTTGGCGGATTTTTCTTGAGCGATAAAAATCCATAGCACAACTTCTTTCTGAGGGGAATTAAAACTCTCAGTCTTATGTCGATTGTGGTATGTAAAATAACCCTGCCATTTCGCTCTAGTTCACAACTGTTGATATCACCATGTGAATAAAACAAAACTCTACATTTCAACTGGAGCAGTATTTTATTTATTTTAATTGCTATAAAAACTGCTAAAACACTGGCCTTTTTTTAAGGAAGTGATGAGAAGATGAAGTGTGAAATGGTGAAGAAATGGTGATGGAAGTATATTTGTTTTGCATTGAGGCCTAATGCCAGGATCACGATCAACTTAACTTTAACTTATACTTCACTTATCGTAAAGAAACCAGTGGGCTATCACGATTCACATAACTTAATGTAACAACTAAGCCAAACATTGGCATTCAAGAGCATAGATATTGATCTGTGATTTTACTGTTTACTTATGATATATTTAATTACATTTCAATAAAATATTTATCATTCAAACTACTTGCACTTTCTACTTCACAGCTTCAATCAGGTACTCGTCAACAATCATGATTTTAAAAGTTAAATCTAGTTTGCATGCACTGTAAACAAATGAAATAACAATGCTATTAGTGAAACAGATGAAGTACTAAATAGCAGTGTTAACGTGGTTGGCTGGCTAGATCGTGTCATATCCTTCACTTATAGTTCACGTATTGTAAAAGATGTTCCAAGACAACTCTTACTAAAATTGAACTTTAAGTGGGCACTAACACATTGTGATGGCTTCCATTTAAAAACACGAGGAGAACCTTTACGTTAAGTTATGTTAAATGAAAGTTAAGTTAATGTTAAGTTGATCGTGATTCCGGCATAGCCAAATTATTTTTGGTTTGGTTTCCTTCGTTCTCACTTATATTACAAGGTCTCTACACTGTTTTTAGTATACTTCTGTCATTAGGTAGTTAATAAATTTATAAGTCATTAAGAAATAATTGGTTTATAATTAGTAAAATTATTTTATTATGATCCACGGTTGTTTTTATATAGGGGATTGTGAGTAGGCATTTTTAACTTCAGGTCGAGTTCGAATCGAGTTTGAATAAAATCTTAAAGTTTTTATTCGATTTTTTAGTAATTTAGAGCATTATTTTTGTCTTATAAATATTTAAAGTTAAATTTCTATAATAGATCACACCATAAACACAAATATACATTTTAAGAGTAATAATTTTTTGTGAAAAAAAGTTAAGATCACACATTCAAATTTTTAACTAAACCTAATTTAGTTGTACAAGTAATATTTTTATAAATCAAATGAAAGATGATATTGAGGGACTGAATTATCTAAGAAATAATATCTTAAAATTGAATCAAACCAACCAATCTTTACATTTTTTAGATAAAATCGAAAATTTTGAGTGCTGGGGAAAATTTCTAGTCAGGTTTTAACAATGACTGAAAATTTACGTGAACTCAAATTTCCAACTTGCACACCCCAAGTTTTTTTATACATTAAATGTATGCATTTGTCTGAAATTATGTTTTTTAAACATGGAAATTAAAAAATGTTATAATAAAAAGCAGGACTGAGGAGTTGGTATACCAAGCCTTCGACTCAGACTTTTCTATTTTCTTTTGTCTAACTCGGACTCTTTCATAAATGGCTGATTCATATTAATTATTAGTAACAAATTTACTGCAGTAAAACTCTCCAACACAGATGACTTAATGGGAAGCTTCTTTGGCATTGGGAATTTATATTTGAATATATTTTTCAATCCAAATTACAAATATTGATTCGAAATAATTAAAAAAAAAGCACAAAATTAAAATGACATAGTTAACATATATTATTATAATATTCATCATCATAATAATAATCATCATCATCATTATCATGAACTGTTTCCAGCCTGTGGCTGGGTATGTTTAATAAAATGCCTCCATCTCCCTCTGTCCTTCCAACATTCTTCCTCTTCCACTCTCCTACTCTCACTTGTGCACTTGCTTCTATTTGTTCCTATCATCTCTTCTTTGGTCTCCTTTACAGTCTCTTCCTTACATACTTCATATCCATCATTCTTCTTGGCATCCTCTTCTTCTCCATCGGCATTACATGACCATACCATCTCATCCTAGTTTCCTCTACTATCTCATGTACCACCTGTACACCAACTCTAATATTATTTTAATATTATAAGTTTTGATTTTGAATTCAGAGTCTGTTAATTTTTACCAACTCCGACTCCATAGCTCCGATAAAAAGATAAACTAGAATTATTTTTTATTGTTTTTACACATTAGTTTTAATTTCTCACTCCCCCAACCTCAATTTCAATTTTTTTTTTAAATATGCTAAAGTATTATTCACCATATGTAAATTTTCGAGATTGAATTAGTATTGATGTTTACGACTGAAGTGGATTGATGCTTGTGGTAGGTTGTATACGTGTATAATCAAGATGATACCAAATATCCAGGTTTGGTTTCACTCGCGTGCAATAAGAAATGTGTACCACTTTTGAACAGTTCAAGAAAATCTAACTGTAATTTCCCGAGTACTTAGTAAAATTTATAGTAGTAAATATTTTTTAAACGAAACAGTTATTATTAAACTTCAGCTGTGTATTGGACTATATATGTACGGTTTGTATAATTTTTTTTCTTTGTAAAAGTTATTATTGAATTAAATAGGTATTTAAAATATTACCTACATTTATAACTAAGAGCCAAAACTTACTTTTACCATCTATTTAATTTATTTTAAAATTTAAAGTGATAACCACAAATGTTGAATGGATTTATAAATTTTGCCATCTTTGTCGATAAAATACAACTCAAAGTCGTTTTCGTCCTTCACATTGGTTTGAAACACTTGTTAGAAAACACTTGATTCCAACATGTGACTTTTTAAATCACAATAACCTGCCAAATATAAATATTATGTGATTTAAAAACTAGCTAAGATCTCAAAATAAATAGATGCTATTAATGTAAAATGAAACTTTTATACTAGTCAGTTAAAACTCCAAGCAAATAACAATAGCGTAATGTTGAGTGCACAATATAATTTAGTCATTTGAGATGTTAGATATTATTACCACCTTTTATTGTTATGTTAATATTACAATAAAATTGTGCATACTGTCCAAATGCTTTTACATTATAAAAATTAAATTCATAATAAGTACCTATATTTACTCAATATCTTGGTGACTAAATGACTAAATTTTTTCTCCTGTGAACAAGGTGATTGGTCATATTGTTATTTTGTAGAATACTGTAGAATACCATTAATAAATATAAGCATTGGGCTTCTTTTTTTTATTTAATGATAATGTTTAATTTTTCAGTATTTAATGTTTCACACCAGTTCTCATATTTTAACTTTTGCAGTCTTCATCAAATGAGAACTGGAAATAACTGCAATGGTATAATTTGGTATGTGACATTGTTGATGAAAATTTGATAACTGTTGAGCACTTTTAATCAATCAACATGTGTTATTTGATAATGTACATGCCATTTACTCTCGAAATTAAACACATATAAGTTAAAATTATATTTGGAAGAAGGTGGATAGGAACAAATACAATATGGCTTTTTACAATGAAAAGCACACAATTTACACTTCACACTGCTGCCATTGGACAAAGAGGGAATGGCTGCCTTGCATGTTTCGCGTTCCCTCCTGATGAGTTTCGATAGAATTAAACCTAGGTCAGGGTTTGGGCGGTAACGATTGATTTTCTTCAAAAGGCAACAATTACCTTTTTGTCCAATGGCAGCGATGTGAAGTGTAAACTGTGTTCTTCTTTCTCATTTTAAAAGCCATTTATTGTTGTTCCTGTTTATATGTTTTTTTTATCCACCTTTCTTATACCTTCTTCCAAATATAACAAAATACCTCAAAAAGCGATAAGTTAAAAGAGATAAGAATCAAATAGCCGAAGCTATTATTAAGCTTTTTAGTGAGGAATTCTCCATCTAGATATAATATTCTGAAAATTGAAGAAATGACACCTGGACACGAGAATCGAACCCAGGACCTTTGGCTTAGTACGCCAATGCTTTAACCACTGAGCTATCCAGGAATCGTTCTGTGGTCAGGGTCATTCTTCACTCATAAGCATTGATTTACTAAGCCAAAGGGCCCGGGTTCGATTCCTCTGTCCAGGTGTCATTTTTCAATTTTCAGAATTTAAAAGAGATAAGCTAAAATTAAAATTTGTTTATTTAATTTAATTCACTAAATTAATTCCTTTTGTTTGTTTTGTTGCCAGCCATTTCACTGCTATTCCATTGCTAAGCATAATATAGTGCCGCCATTGTATTTATATTTGTTTATTGGTTTAGTTGTTGGTATTGATGAACATATTTGCTAGCCTATTCTAGCTTTATTCTTTATATAAATTAATTTTCGAAGTACCTATATAAAACATTGTGTTGTTTGATCTTGTTGTTTGTACATATCTATATATAGAACTGTTATTAATATACCTACTATTTTAGGGCCTATCAATACATTTTAAAGCAATATAGTAGAAACTGAAGAAAATAAAAAATGCAAAGGCCTGTATATGAATGTAGCCATCTATATGTAAGACAAATCACCTGTTATATAATTTGTCACATCTCCATGTTCTTATTTTAAAACAACCCGTCTTACTGAGATTTTTTTGCAAATGAAAAGGGTGAAATTAAGCTAACATAGTTATTTAAATTGTATAATAAGACTGTGTTTATACAATCTTATTATACATTTTCAAGCCATTAGGCAATATTTCATTATATTATCATTGTTATTTAAAAAAAATTTATATATATACATATTGAACAGAACCATTAATTCGATATTCTTTCAAATTAATTCAAAACAACCTATGAATTAAATTTTTATTTGGAAATATTTTAGGGGTGTTCCAATATGACAATTTACTGGTACTAGTAAAGAAATCACATAATTTATGTTCAGATACTACCGACACTGTGATCTAATTAACTTATTAATTTTAATTTTTTAAATGCAATGTAAAAAATTCAGTGCGACCCATGAAACTTTCTAGTCCTTACTTTTATTGTTGATTTTTTAAAAACATATTGGATGTATTATAATAAAGTTTCTCTGCTAATTTTTCTCATTTAAGCTGATTAAAAGTTAAAACTGGTGCCTATTACACTGTTTATGACCCCATCAGTCTGAACAATTTTGAAAAGTTTTGTAAAGTGTATTTTACAAAATCGGTGAATTTGGTGTGTGACTCAAGTACCACTAAATTTATTTTTATCAGGTTTTAAACCAAACTATGGAAGGCATTTGAATATGTTTTCATTTGACTGTTGACTATAATATTTGTGTGTGCCATTTTAAAATGTTATTTATGTTTCATTTTTTAAAACCTATTGTAAAGTTTTCTTATATATTCTTGGATCTTTCAATTTTCAATGATCAATTATTTTTGAGCTGCATTATTTTTCCAGATGTTTCATATTTACAATTATCTTTGATATTCTCTCCTTTTCCATCCTCATTACATTTTCATACCATCTCAGTCTAGCTTGCTCTACTATCTCATGTACTCCATGTACTCCCACTCTTTCCCCGATAACTTCATTCCTAATCCTGTTTCTCCTGGTAACAGCTATCATGCTGCTCACAAACTTCATTCCCATGGCCTCTAATTTCATAGACTTTCTTACATTCAATGTCCACGTTTCTGTTGCATGTGTGACAATAGGTGCAAAGTATGCCCTGTACAAAATTTCTTTACACTTCAAGGGCACTTATCCATAGTGGGTATCTTACACATTTATAGAACAACTATCCTTGCTGTCCTCTTCTCATTAGATCCTCTCTACTCCCACTCTTCGCTTTGATCATGCTTCCAAGATATTTTACATTCTATACCTTTCTCAGCTCTCCTCCATCCAACTTTATATCTTTACAAGGCCTTATCCTCTTCCTTGTCATTACCATCACTTCACGCTTTGAAGTGCTAAATTTCATGCCATATTTTTTAACTTCCTTATTCCATTGCTGTAACTGTTCCTGTTGTAATATCTATTTGTGCCATTTTAAAATGTTATGTTTCATCTTTTTTAATACTAATAGTAAAATTTTTCTAATAAGTTCTTAGATCTCTTTCACTGGTCAGTAAAATGATATAAGAGGAATGGTGTGTGCCTAAAAGTGAAAAAAAACCGGTGCATAGGGCCTATATGCTAGATTTATGATTATGTTTATTTCTAATTCACTTTTCCTTACTGGCATAAGCTCATATATGGCAGGAAGTTCTTCAATTGAGTTAGAGCTGACATGGTTGGCTAAGTTTCTTTTTGAAAGTTGCCATTAGTTATTGAATAAAATAATGCAGTAATTTTAGCAATTTTTGCTATAAAAAGCTCCAATTTGCTTATCCTACTGAACTAGTTTAAAATGGAAATTTAAACAGTATGTACATTCCTAGCTGTACCATTTGAAATTTGTTTTTGTTAATGTAAAACTTTTTTAATCAAATTCATGAAGCCAAATATTCTACCAATTGCTATATTAGTAATTGAATTGAAATTGATGAATAGAAATATATATATGTTTTATTCTAAAACAAGTATGATTTAAACCCTGTTTGCATACTAAACCGTTTTAACTCAAACTATTTGCACCATTCCCTTAAAAATATCAATATTTGTATTTTATTATGTTAAAAAAAAGATATATTTTGTTTTGTTTCAACTACTTAGAGAATGTTTTATTTTGTTGTGATGTTTGCTATAAAGTTGTTTTAAGTGAAAATTATAATATATTGTATACCATTAATTCATTTATAAGGATAATTTATAAAAAGAATGTTAAAACTAAAAGGTTTATAGCTTATTTATTATTTCTAATTTGAATGTGAATTTGGTATGTATCCAAGTTAAATGGGAAATGGTTTGTGAGATAATAAAAGTCTGCCTTGTTTCCTGTGTTTTCATTTTTTGAACCTCACCCAAATATTTTGTATAGGTAATTTTATGAAACTGATCACATATATAATTTAAATATATAAAAATATACAGTAATTATTTGTGACCAAAATATTTTTACTATTATTGCTATTAACCTAAATAAATTCGGCAAGTATATTAGAGAATTTAGTTTACAATTATTACTGTTGGAGATGATCTAATGAAAAGAATTTAGTGAATTATAGACACAGTAAATATTAAACCTCTATATATAAAATAAATAAAATCGCTTGCCTTTGAGTGTTGAAGGTTAATGACTCGAGCGACACTAGCGGATTAACTTGTTAACTAGTTTACTTACGTTCTGTCACGTTGTGACATCTATGAAGCTGTGATGGAATAATGTTTCCATTGAATCTTTTTTCGAGCCAGTAAGCTTTGCTGTGAGATTCAAGATGGCGACTAGCGATGATGAGCCTATGCATCTATACGAAGTTTTTCAGAATTGTTTCAATAAAATCGCAAATAAACAACCTGGTAAGTTTTAACACAAATTTTCGATGTTTGGGCGTTGTATACAGTGGGCTCTGAATACGGGATTCTACCATTGTGAAGTGTTTTAAAAGGGTTCCTCTCGCGTGTGTGTGACTTTCATACGGTTTGGCTTCTTGTGAAATTGTGTAACAGCTTTTACCCATGTCAAAAGTAGTCCTCGGTTATTACAGTGATGTGATCAGTGTGCGATTATATAATAATATTTTGCAGTTTTGCATAAATGCGTGTTTCTTTTCCGGAGAGCATCGTTTCGATCTTGTTAAATGGTTGTTGTTTTGGTTTTAAAAGGTCATCTCTCCAATCAAAGCAAGGATTTGGTCCTATTGTTTAGTTCTCTCTTCCATGCTCATCTCTTATTGACTGACAACACTGTACTCTATTTGCTTGGAAGTCAACAAATGACATCGCGAGCAAGCATTGATCCTATTCGGGGTTATTTCATCATGATTTTAAAATAAGTCTCCTTTCCCCTGGTTTTGTTGTGGCCCATGTTAAGACATTTAATATTTGACACATTGGCCTTTTGAGATCAAAGTAAAACTAATATATTTTTTCGACTAGTGAATGATTTATACCACCCTAATATGTTAAACAAGAGCCTAATCTCTTCTCCTCTCCAGTCAGTCATATTAAAATTCTGAAACATTTAACCTTGTAACTTGGCCAAACATTGTCATTACACTAACAAAGGAAACTATGTTAATTTTAATGTACTGGCCGTATCCCTCATCATTAAAGCAAAACAAAACTATAATCTTTAAATTTCTGAGTAATTAGAGAAAGATAATTTTATCCACGCGTTTGTTTTGACAATTAAATAAAGTCTTCTGCATATTTTTAGAAAGTAGTACCAGTGAGATACATCTAACATTATTCAAATATCAATTTTAACTTAAGAGTATTTGTCAAAAACAAATTACATAAAAAAGGGAATATTTTTCTTAAATCATTCAACAAATTTAAATTTTCATGTATTTATCTAAAAAAATATAAGTTTTAGGGTAGTTCAATTGTAAATTAATGTAGGCATATATATTCTATTATTTTTGTGCTAGTCCTTTATTAAATTAACTTTTAAATTAACAATATAGGCCTAGGCCATATTTTATAAACAAAAACGTAAATTAAAATAGTATCAAGTGAAATCTCTGTTATGCATTCCATATTTCATTATTTTATAAAACCATCAAATAAATAAATCCTGGATATTATGTTATCAGACCAACATTCTCCCCCCCTCCCCCCCACACACACTTTTACTGGAAATCAGAAATGATTATGAATCTGGTTTATTATCTGTTTAATTTTGCTACATTAATGTTATAAAAGAGTTGATAACAGCTGTCAAATATGTTTTGACTCTCTGATTAGGTTACAGTAGGCCTACTGTATTTTTACTTTAATATCATTTTTCCTACAAGGCATTACCAATGAAAATACGTGTTTAGCTTCTTGATTAGACAGCCTACCATTATCTCTTCATTTCATTGCTTTCAATTAAATTTATATATGAAGTAAGATTAAATTTAAACTTTCAGAGATTGCTAGGAGCCTTGTAGTAAATAGAAAATTATCATTCAGGAGCAATTCTTTACAAAAGGTAGTGTCGCGGGTCTGTCATAGTAAATTCCAAATGTGATTGTATCTTTTCAAATTCTTAGACTTTGTCTATAGATATATCTTTGACTAGACCTTGTACCTACATAATATGAGTTCTTTGATGTCAATACGGTACTTTTAGTTAATTAATAAATTCCCTTTAGATCACCTATTATTGATAACATCTCTGATGTTATCTATTCCTACTGTACAGAACTACTCGGTGAAACTATGATATGCGATGAATTAATGGGGAATGGTACGCAAAGAGAGTGGGATTCTGTAATTGTTTTCTCTGTCGTATTATGGAGAAATTAAATATTTTTTTACCATCTATACATACAATGTAACAAAACCAAATTTCCAATGATAACAAAATGAATAGGTATTGTAAAACAATTGTAGCTAGTTTAAAGAATTAAAAGACAGAATTTTATTGCAGGATCCTGAAATTTTATTAAAAATATGTTGTTGACACCAGGAAGGTTGAGTTTTGTTTGGTTGAAAATGTCATCTATTGTGCATTAAAATATGCTTGGTGTCATTTTGTGACATTATTTTAAATATTCATGTTCTAAATATTAACGTTCTTCTGTGATTAAGGTGAGTTTTTTTTAAAAAAATATAGAATTACTTTACGATATTAATTTTCTTATAATTGGAAATTTGCTTTTGTTTTTATATAAGTATTAATGGTAAAAAAAAAATCCTTTAACATGACATAGAAAAAGATTTAAGAATTCCATCCTCCCATTAATGGTGTAAACTAGACTTTTATACTGACGTGCATGTTTATTTAAAATTATTCATTGTGTTGAAGTATGTTATTAGAATGGCACACAAATAATTGTCCTCTTTGGTTTCATGAGTTCTCATTTTATTTAACATCTGTAAAAGTAACCCTGGAAATTACATGCTGTAAATTATTGTTGGGAAAGGTATGGATGGACATGTTATTTTCTTTACACATGTTCTGCTTTGTTTATGTAAACACATTTACTTTCACACCAATCGTTAGTTAGGCTTATAAATTAATTATAATACTGTTATAAACTAAAATGAATTGAATTTTGTGTATGAATCTAATTTTAGTTTGATTTCACCATTTACTTTTAACTTTCGGAAGACTTAAGCTAGACAATATCCATGTATGCCTATACATGCTCTTTAAAATAATATCTTTGGATATTATTATATAATATTTACTCACAAAAAATAATATGCATAGTGTTTGGTTTCTGACGCTTGGGCAATAAGAAGTTGAAATTGACTAATCAACTGTGATGTTTGTTTGTAGTAGACCTAGATTGTTTCTTAAATGTTTTCAACTGCTCTGACATCAATAGGCTACTACTTAGGTCCTACTATGTTTACCGTACATTTATTACAGTAGGGCTTATATGTCTCCCCTCTAAGCCTCCGTGTAGCTTCATATAAAGTTTATATATTTTCCCGATATTTTTTTTTGGGTGCAGAGGTGGAGCTATATTAATACATGTGTAATGTTGTTGTTTAGTAAAATATAAAAGGGAGGATTTTTAATTTTCACCAATTCATAATCACTTTTTATCGATGTTTTGGTTTTATTTAACCTTTAAAAAAACTTAGGTATGTAGGCCCTAGGTTTTTAGCACTGCATCTAACTACCCATTCAAATTATACACATATGTAAAAATTACGCTAGTGAAAAATTAGGTATGAGGAAGGTTGAATTTAAAGGAAGTGTACCTGCATTTGTGTGGGGAGAGTGGGGAAACCATTTAGGGGGAACCTCCCTCGATACACCCAATTGGGATTGAACCCTGATCTCTCCCTCATCGGCAGTCTAGTCTATTGCTAGAGCAGTGCCTTAGACCATGCGACCGCTGAAACGGGCTAGGCCCTATTAATTTGAAATTTTACACCCAATATTCCAATAATGTTCCAAACATCTATATAACCTGTTAAAGGTTACTGGATCAGGGTTGTCAAAGTTTTGTGTGTGTGTCTGTGTGTGTGTCTGGAAGACATTGGAAATTATGCACCTGCCACCCTTCCTTCCCCCCCTAAAAAAAACTGAAATATTAGTGAAATGGGGACTTTTAACTATGTGCTTTAAATTGTTTTACTATATACCAAGCACAATGTAGGGCTTATTACCCCTCCTGCACCTTTATTTTCACCTGGAGAACTGCAGACATTTGCCCATCAAGGTCAAATCATCTTGTTATAAAACATCAATTACTAGACAAAAGCCATTTTTGTGAAAAAATGAAATATTTATTTTAACAAGGCACCAACCCCTCCCCCCCTATTCTTTAAATTGTCTGAGAAAATGTAAATTGCTTCTGGAAACCCCGGAAAATATAGGGAATTTGTGTTTAAAAAATAGTGGAAACCCTGAAAAATACAATGAATTTGTGTAAGATTCTTTTTAGAAAATATGCTTACATATTTTCTGGCCTTTTAATCAATCACATTTTATTAAGCTATTCATTTCATGGCCAAATAATTTCTGAGACATTTTGGGTAAGTCCTTCATCCTCATCCCTTTTTGATGCGGCTCTAATTTAAATTTAAAAACAAGTGTGTCTCTAGACAGACACTAATTTATTGATCACTTCTAAAAAAACCATAAAATGGCACGTAATTTTGGAAAAACAAATATGCATCAAAATAAGTATATGGCTCAGTTTTATCAAAACTAAAAGCTATGAAGCAAAATTTTTAATATCCTTGACACTAAATTTTCATGTAGGTCTAGACTATGTCTTCTTAGAAGCTATGTTCAACACTAGGGCATTTATTCTAAAGGGGTAGGAAATAAAAAAGGAAGGCTTTAAGGAGATGCATCTGTTTGGCGGAAAGATTGTAAAACCATAGTAAGAATCACATGTGGAAACCATCCTTGAGGCATGTGGCATTTGAACCCTTAAATTCCCAGTCATTGGTATTGCAATTTATCTTGGTGTAGGTTTTATAGTACACAGACCTGCTTCGGTGGTTGAATGGTCTAACTCAGTGTGGTATAACTGGCGGACCAAATGCGGCCCACGCTCACTGGAAATTTGGTCCTCGCAGTCTAACTCAGTGTGGTATAACTGGCGGACCAAATGCGGCCCGCGCTCACAGGAAATTTGGTCCTCGCAGAACCCGGAAAGAAAATTAAAGGGAAACCCTCGGTGGCAGATATGAAATAACTAATGATTCAAATAACAGTCTCTACTTAAAAAGGTCATGATTACATTTTACCATGCATTTATTTGATTAATAAAAACATGACTTGTATAAATATATGTTATTTATTTATGACGCTTAGTTATTTTGTGAAAGTGTGTGTGCATATTTCATAATACATTTTGAGAAATTAATCGTTTATATATCTTTGGCCCACGTTGTAAACTGATGGTTAGATCCTGCCCATGGGATGGAAAATGTTGGAACCTAACTAAAGCTTCACTCTTGGCAATAAACTGAATTACTGTTTTCTCGACATATACTTTGCTGCGATTTAAACTGATGATTAGATTCTGCCCTTGGGATGGAAAATGTTGGACCTAACTAAAGCTTCACTCTTGGCAATAGACTGAATTACTGTTTTTTCGACAAGTCCTTTGCTTATTCTAAATCTTTCCAGCATGTCTTATCAACTAATACCCCTTTTTTTTAGATCTTGAAACATCATCTTCTTGACTTATTTAAGGTCATCTTATCAGTTTCATTCATGGTCTTCCTGGTACATTTTCACATTGTTTTTTTTTATGACATCACTCAATAAATAAGTCATTTCATCTCATACCATGACCCATTATCATAATTTATAACCCTTGAGACACAATGAAACAAAATAACTCATCTGAAACTTTATCAGCCACAAATTTTTAAGAGGATGGCCCCTAACTACAATAATGGTTGATTCAGTTGAAAAATCAAGTTACATTGATAGCTTCAGTCTGATTTTGATTGTAAGCCCCGGTATTTGATAACCGGAAACTTGTGTTACCACAGCGTTGGAAAACAAAACCCAATAATGTATTCACATTTTCAGCACATTTAATTAATAGTGTAAAGAGAAATTATACACTAATCCATAAGAAAGATATTATTGTAAGCTTTTTGGTAACTTTTTAGATTAACTTTAGAGTTAATAAACCAAATAAGATATATCTCTAAAATGCCAGATTTTAGTGACTTTCAATCATTGTTGGTGGTTGAAAGTGGGCTTCCTACAAAAATCAGGGTCTATGAATGCCCTTATTCTTAATTCGATAGACCTTATATACAGTAAATAATCCGCTGTGTAAATAGTAAAACATGAATGTATAGCATCTTAACGAGTTAAATTTGATTGTTCATGGTCATGGCTAGTTAGATTACAAGATTAAAACAGGTGTATCACACTGGTTCAATCATAAGTACCACATTGAACATTAAAAATACTGAGAAGGTCGCATTGAATAAATATCTGAATTATAATTATCTTAATCAAGGGCACCCATGGGGGTTTTCCAAATGGAGGGCAGATTGAAGCCGGGGGTGTGACATTCCCACCCCATCCTCGAGAGATCATTTTAGGAATTTAATCTTTTTGAAAGGGAGTTTGAGAGCATTTGAACATAATTTTGAGCTAATTATACGATTTTCAAGAGCCAATTTTCACAAAAAATAAAATGTAGTTTTAAATGAACCCATTGAAACGAAACATAATATTTTTCATACGTTTATTAATCAGAACAAAATGATAATAAAACTGTTGAAGAAGGAATAGGAGGGAATCTACATTTTATCGTTTTTATCAGCAAACTCGGATATTGATGATTAAAACTTGTTAAAACCTTTTATTTGCAACAATGGTGTAAATGTCAGGATTTAAATCTTATGCCAAAATCATATTTATTTGTTGACAAATTTTTGTAAACCTTGAGTTCTCGTCTTTTAGTACTTTTTCATGTGAAAAAACATATTTTAACATACATATGTGCCACCAAACACTACACGTATATTCAATGATTCACATTGAACAAGTTTAATGGTGAAGAAAGTGAACAGATTTGTTACACCCGACTTTAAATGCCTAAATTCTCCAAATTCTTTAATATCATATTCCAAAATGTTTTTCCAAAATTTTTTTTTATATAAAGGATAGGGTTGCATTGTATGAGGGTTCACCATAAGTTCCGCGGGTCGCACAAAATCAAAAAGCTTTTTTGTAATGCTTGCTTCACCGTAAAGAGCAATGTGCAGGGTTATTGTTTGCAATTTTTTTTAACTATAAAACTATTTTTACCCTAAATAATGGTTGTCCAATGTTTTTCTTCCCAAGGGCCATATATTTTCATTTTGCACCGCGGGCCAAAAGATATATTTAGTAATCCCATCAACTTAATAAAAGGTATAAAATCAAACCTTAGTAAATTTATTTTAGGTAGGCCTATTTAACTTGCACTTTCTGAACCAACTAATTATATCAGCACAGGAGAATTTTCTATAAATGATAACAAAAGGACCTACCAATTCTGCTGGAAAAGATATTCTT
>CABFWB010000201.1:0-58007 GCA_902151455.1 Timema bartmani
TTATTCCGTTCAGAAATCTTACGAGTTTATAGAAAGAGAGAGAAAGTCTGTGCGGTGCGCCGTACCATTTATTTTCTGTTATGTTTGGCATTCTAAGACCTTTTACTAAAAAGTACATAATTTGTTCCGTCTAGTTTTAATTTCAGTAAACCTCTGAGCGTGATCGACGTTTGCTTTGCTTGATTTTCCAAACTGGAGAACGTTTGTCGACAGGTCTCTTTCTTTCCCATTCGCTCACCCCACCCTTCTCCCAATTTCGCTAGAGAGTGCGACCATCTTCTTGCGCTATAAATTCCTGTCTGATAACTTTATTCGTTGTGTTGTTTACTCGTAGATGGTAACAATTATTTGGGTTTTTAGGCATATTTACCTCAAATGAACCATATTTAGTTGTATTTTAGTTGGTTTTAATCTCTACACATTTTTTAACCGAATGTATTTAACGTGTATGTTCTTAACCAAACTAATTTGATAGAAAAGACGAAACACCCAACCCCTCGGTTGTGGGAAAATAGAAGACTCAATTAAATTTTTTTTTCTTTCTTTTTTTAGGTATTTAACGTGCACTTTCTGAACCGATTGATTATATCAGCACACGAGAATTTCTATGGGCGAAAGCGAAAGGACCTAGCAATGTGGCCGGGAAAGGTAAAAGGTGATTCATTTGGGAGTGAACACTTATTTTTTTAAATTAACTCACGTTTGGAAAGTCACATTTGAATAGTGTAAATTGTAAACCATACCCTGGCCCATGACAAATAAGAATGTCTCATAGATGATGCTGGAAGCTCCCACCGCCAGCGTCCAAACACATATTCACCCGAAGCTCTATATTGGCGAATGTGCGATGTAGCGTAGCGACGCGGATGGCAGCATTTTCACGTTTGATGTTGTCTTTCAATTCCTCAATCGACCTTGGCTTGTTGGCATAAACACTGCCTTTTAAAATTCCCCATAGAAAGAAATCTGGGGGTGTCAGGTTGTTAGACCTAGGTGCCCACAGGTTTTTGGAGATAATCCTGTCTTGGGGATTTCTGCCGTGCTCCTATTGGAGTGTGGCAAGTTGCACCGTCCTGTTAGAAGTAGCCATCTGCAAGTTCCTGATCATCTAACTGATTCACAAATTCTTTAAAGATTTCCAAATATTGTTCACTAATCACCGTGTCTTCAAAAAAAGATTGGCCCAATGATACGACAACGAGACACCAGACACCAATTTTCGCTAAATGCAATGGTTCTTCATGGATGGCGTGGGGATTATCAGTGGCCCATGCTTCATCGGTAAACTAAACCATATTATATCCAACAGGGTGGGGTTTTCGGCGAATATTTGGGAAATCCATTGACAATAAGCCAGTCGCTTTGCCAAATCAGGTGGCTGTAGCTCGTGCACAGCTGTGATACAGTACGGGTTAATCTTTGCCTGTTTGGCTGCTCTTTGACAGGTCGAATACGATCGTGCAGTCTCTTTGGATAACCTCCGAAGAGATTTTCTTGGGGATACCAATAACCGCTGCTTCACATTCTGTATGGTGTCCTCCGTCATCTTGGGCCATCCGCCCGTATGCGGATCCACCAAGTTTCCCGTTTTCTCCAGCTTCTTCGCCAAGTTCGAAATAGTTGCTCTGGTGGGTGGTGTACGCCCACCAACTTTATTCGGATACCCCCTCTGACATTGTTTGAAGGAACCGGCCACCCATTACTGAAGCACAATGAACACACGTTCTTCAATTGAGTACATAATCTTTCTTCTGCTGACTCACACTGTCTGATTGGACACGCTTCTCCACTAATGTTTAGAGAGATGGCGCATCATTGTGGCGCCCAGCTGACCAGCGAGGAGACTTTTTCCAAGTAATGCATGTCGACTGCTTCGTCATGAGATAAAGAACCGTCTCGTTATGTTTCATGCTCATATTATATTATACAAAATAAGTGTTCAGTCCCGAGTAAATCAGCCTGTATATTCCAGGGGGCTCCCTTATATGCCACAATCGACTTGGGACCGACGACCGCCTTACTTCCCCTCCGAAGGAAGAGGGGCTACTGATTTTTATCGTTAAAGAAAAATCCGTTGACCCCGGCTAAGTTTGAACCGACGAGCATTGGGTCCTGAGTTACTCACTTTACCCCAAGACCACCGAGGTTGACGACCCCCAATTTTACAATAATAATAAAAAATCGGACCTGCTGGAAATGAATTGGGGGGCCATAGGTCGCTAATTAGTTGCACAGCCGACTGAGCTAAAATATCTGGCTGCTCGAGTTATGTTCACATCCCAAAGGCCTCAGTTTGTTTGCAAAATATTCTAGTTTGGTACTTAGTCGCTCATTAAGGGGGCCGCCTACCTTCCAGAGCGCTGAAAACCCGTTCCAGACATTTATACATTTCGTCTTATTTATGATTTGGTTTGTTATTTCACCAAAACTTGGTTCACGCCAAAAGAGAGGTGAAGGTATTGACTTGTCCATATAATATTACAAACATTACTCACATCTTAGCATTAAAACATGTGACATTAGCTTTTAAAAACAAAATGTCGTAGTTCTCGGATCTAAGTAAATGCTTCTTAAGAACATAGATCGAGCCTTCTTGAATCATTCATTTTTAGAAAAAATCGTTAACAAAAGAAGATAATTGCAGATTGTGTTGGTTGGTGGTTTTAAAGCTTCAGAGCTGCCATTTCTATAGTAACAGCACTGACAGGGTATTCTCTTTTAGTCGGCGGCGCGCTCATCTACGAGTACTACATACTGTATCTTGATGACAGTAATCGGACCAAAGACTGAAAAATATATATTGTAATTTTAGCACGTGTCTTACTACCCGTTCATACTATACGCTAAAGTGCTAGGATTAAGGAAGTTTAAATTAAGAGGGAGTGTACCCGTATTTGTGTGGAGAGAGTGAAAAACCGCTTAGAAAAAAAACACCCTTCGAACCCTCGACCGGGATTCGAGCCCCAATCTCCCTGTCATCGGCAGTATAGTCTCTAGTCTAATGTGCGAGAGTGACGCTTTGGCCATGCGGCCACCAAAACAGGTTGTTAGGATATTATTTTCTTCTGAATCAAAATATGTGTACTATACAAAATACCTCTACCGGTAGACACATGATGTGACGCTCGCAATAGATTGAGTTATCGGCGATGGGTAGGTCGAAGTTTGAATGTCTGGCGTATTGGAACTCTCCGCGCTAGTGCGGGTTCTATTCCTTTAAATTACAGCTATCATCCTGATGCCTTAATTTGAACTCTTGATAACCATGGTTTTTAAACGTAACTATCAAATAAATGATACGGTGCACCCCACAGACTTTCTCGCTCTTTTATTTAAAAATAGAGACATTTACTCATAGCTAATAAGATACCAGTATGTGAATCGAATAATATAGTTTGTTATAGAAAAAACATAATAGTAAAAAAATAGAGAACCGCAATCCACCAAAAAGCATACATGAAATATACACTTGTTACAGAAACCTTATTCGTTCTGTGTATTAGCAACTCCCCATTTCCCAAAGCTCTTTTAGTCGAAATTGTTAAAGCCGATTTTGATAAAATCGATATATTTTATTTTCACCCATAAGTAAATTGCCCTTATTTTTAAAGCTATTTGAATAATTTCAAAAAATTCCTATGGGTAACCCTATAAAAACAATAAATACAAAGTTTTAGCCCGATCGGTAAAATGGTTTCGGTTCCAAGCCAAGTAACAAACGGACGCCATTGTGAAGACCACTTTTTTTAAGCTTGGATGATCATGAAACATTTACATTTATCTCAATGTCGAATAAGGTTTTTTTGGCGATCACAATACTTCCTCTTTCCCAGTGGTCGCGAGAAATTATTAGTAAAAAAAACTTTACGAGTTAAAGCTAAAAATTTCGTTATTTAAATTAAGCTTAACCAAATTGAGTGGGTTATTTCCCTGTTCTTTCCCAAGCACAAATATGTAGATATTTTATGTAATGATCTCAGACCGTATTCGGGTCAATGTATGGGCTCGGTCGGCTCAAGTACTTTTTACCCCCCTCCATTCTCCTATCGCCATTTCTCCCAGTTTTCCTTCCTCCGAAAAAAAAAGCCGGGCTATATATAAAATTACACTTGGTTCAATTGCCAGCTACTCGCAATTTCATTATTATTTTTCCCCTTCGTATTTATCTCTTTCAATAAAAGTTAATTAATTCACGACTACCTGAAGCCTCTGCTAATTAAATTGTATTCAGCAGAGCAGGTAGGGCAGCCCAGGCTACTTGAATCCCGGGTCGCCCCAGAAAATGAAATATGTTACAATCATTTGAACGATGTTAGCTGTTGTTTTTACAACCCACCCTTGTTGGGGCGATTTTTTTTAAAGGGTGTGGGTAGGAGCGTCTAGTTTTGTCTACACATTCGCTATCGTTTCCCTTTTAAAATGTGTTCTGAACAGAGATTTGAACCCTAAAGTTGAACTTCAAACCTTTATTAACAACATGGTAGGAATAACTAAATCAGTTTATAATAAAAGTTATTACCTGCTTCGGAGGCCACATGGTCTAAGGCAACTCTCTTAATAGACCAGACTGCCGATGACAGGGAGATCGGGGCTCGAGTTCTGGTCAGATGTACTGAGCTTGGGTTTTCCTAAATGGTTTTTCACTTCCTTCACACAAATGCGGGTACACTTGAAGTTCAACCATCCTCTTCCTTGACTAATTAGAGTAATTAGTACAAAGGCGTATAACCTGAACAGATAGTAAGTCGTTGTGCTAAACAAAAAAAAAACTCTACTGAAACCTTTAAATATTCAGATGCTAACTTTACTGTTACAGGCAGGGAAAAATCTAAAGATTAGGGAGTTAAAATACTTGGCGGTAAAAACCTTAATTTGACACCCAAACACAAAAACTAAACCGAGTAATTATGTTTCTCGCATGGTAACAAAGTGCATGCCTAAAATATGACATTCTATCTAATATAATATGAATCAAATAGCCGAAGCTATGATTTATGCTTTGTTAGTGAGGAATTCTCCATCTAGATATCATATTCTGAAAATTGAAAAATGACACCTGGACACGGGAATCGAACCCGGGACCTTTGGCTCAGTACGCCAATGCTCTAACCACTGAGCTATAGTCATAGACTCTGCCTTAAAATATGAGTGAAGAATGACCCGGGGCACGGAACGATTCCTGGATAACTCAGTGGTTAGAGCATTGGCATACTAAGCCAAAGGTCCCGCGTTCGATTCCCGTGTCCAGGTGTCATTTTTAAATTTTCAGAATATGATAACATAATATGGTTTTGCAGTATCTGTTTTGTATACCACAGTGCCATAAATAATACCTCTGGAAAAACATCTGATAAAAATATTGATTTTTGTAAGACGCCAGCATATAATCAATGTAATAAAATGTTAAATTATCATCCAACAAGAGAAACTGAAAAAATATTCAACTCTGTACAAATTGAATGAAAAGTGTTTTCTGGAAAAACTGGCAAATTTCAGGGAATTTTGTATCCACCCTGCTAAGTCGTATTATATGCACCTTCCACTTTTAATCAACAATGGCAATACCTTTAAATAAAACAAAGCAAAATTATATCAATGTTAGCCTATAAGTAACCCGAACGGATAGTAAGACGTGGTGCTAAAATATATATATATTAACTAAAAAGCGTATCGTTAGCATACCGTCGAACTATCAACGTTTGTGTATATTCCAAATGAAGCACATTAAGAAGAATGCGATAGTTTAGAAAATACAACCTTTTTTTTACTCATCAACATTGATATATATATATATATATTAAGAAGAATGCGATAGTTTAGAAAATACAACCTTGTTTTTTACTCATCAATATTGATATATATATATGGTGATGAGTAAAAAACAAGGTTGTATTTTCTAAACTATCGCATTCTTCGTAATGTGCTTCATTTGGGATATACACAAACGTTGATGGTTCGACGGTATGCTAACGATACGCTTTTTAGTTAATCAAGTGTTTACATTACTCATACACAATATTAACTTTTATAATATTATAAAGACACGCTTCTTATACAAACAAAATGGAATGGAAATAAAAATATATTTGTAAATCTACTAGAGTTGCTCAAATTCTAAACTCTGTCAGAAAGTTCTCATGATGCCCAATACCTTCACCACAAAGGATTCAGAAGTGCTTCCGCTGTATTCGAGTGCATTGATGCGTTGGACTTTATAGACCAAAGCCAACAAACACCCTGTTTCACACATTAGTTCTATTCCCGATATGTTTGACAGGAACGAGAATCGGAGTTCACTTTTTTAGGCGAGACCCCGACGTTGGGTTTGTTTGTTTTGTTTTTTGCCATGTCTTAGGCATACTTCCCATCCTGTTTACACGCGTTTTAATTGCGCTGATTTATTTGATATGAGTAAGATAGCATTTAGAGAAAGTGTGTCATCATTTGCGTGGAGGGAGAATGGAAAACCGTCTAAGGGAAAGCACTCTCGGTGCACCCGATTGCAATTCGAACCCTGACCTCCCCGTCACCGTTAAACAGGAGGATTAAATAATTGAGATAAAATGTAGAGGAAAAAACAAATTAAGTTGAAAAACTACTAAACAATTTTTGGAATTAAAACATTATACAGAGCTAAAATATGAAAAAATTAGAAACAATCAAATCCCTAGTGTATGTATGGAGTACAAGCATCTCATTTTAAAATGGATGTTGGCAGCTTATTAGCTCAGGAGCTTGTTTGTATAGTATAAGTTTGCTCTCTGGTTTGATTCCAGGCACTTATGCTAAAAATATCGTTGTTAAAATTGGGTTTTTACATTCACAGTGATGAATTTAAGGATGGTGGACTTTTTTTATCACCGCGTCTTACTACCCGTTCAGATTATACGCTTATATACTAATTACGCTAGTGGCTCTAGGGGTAAAGAAAGTGATATCATATTTAGAGGAAGTATGCCTGCATTTGCGTGGAGGGAGAAGGGGAAACTATTTCGTAAAAATCGCCCTTAGTACACCAAACTGAGATTCAAACCTCGACCTCCCCGTCATCGGCACTGTGAGGGGTTCTAGATAATTTTTTGCCTCTGTGCTACGCATCTTACTACCCTTCCGGACTATCCGGATAATTGTCCAGCTCATATATCAACGGGGAGATCGGGGTTCACACCCCAGTCTGTTGTGCCGAGCTTCTTTTTTCTTTTTTAACCTGAGTAAATTTCCACGCTTCCTTTGTCCAAATGTAGGGATACTTCTAAAATGATATCTTCCTCAATCCTCTCCTGTTAGTATAAATATACGGCTAACCCAGGCGGGTTGTAAGGCCTGTAGCATGGAGAAAAACGTCAATCTGGTATATTTTCTATGTCGATTTTCCTGAAGCTATCACTAGGGGAAAATGTACAATTTCCACTAGTGTGGGATCTGCCACCCGCCGCTATCTAATCTTGTTGCTAATAATTGGCGAGTGCGGTCCAAAGCCCTCTGTGTAAAGAGACTGGATTAACGGCAGGACCGCGGTCGTAATGATCTCCTCGGCGGTTGATTCACTGCCCCTGTATCGCCGATATTGGCTGGACCGTATGGAGCTGCTTAATTGGACTTTGTTAAAATACACCTATTTAAACGGGAGCCACTGTATGAGCTAGGTTTACCCGCCCGGGCTGTACGCGTTCTAATTACGCCGGTGGCGTGGGAATGGGGAAGACACAAAATAAGAATATATTATGTATCCCCAGTTAGGTGAAGTGTTTAAGGAAACCCCTCGTCGGTAAACCCGGCTCAAATTCGAGCCCCCTCACCTTCACGAGACGTGACTTTTAGTTCATATGACTTCAGTTGCGGACTAGTTTTTTTTATCTATTAGACTAATAGTTAGAAAAGTCTGCATTGCAATTGAACAACTATTCGAAATATTTTTTAAAATTATCTACAAATATATTATGTTTCATTATTATTATTATTATTATTTATATCCCTAGTGTAATTCTATAAATAATATTTGTTTTATTGTAGAGTTTATATAATCATAGGAAGTTTGAGATGTTTGCGTAGATCATGAATATTAGTACCTCAGGGCCGTACTCAGATATTCCGGAGTATCCTACCCCTGGTGGCGCGCTGTGAAGTCTCCTAACAGGAGATATGGAATATTTTTAACTTTGAATAATTGTTATTATTACCCGCTTCTGTGGTCGAATGGTCAAAGGATTGGACTGTAGTGACTGGGAGACCAGGGCTCGAATCCCGGTTGGGCGTACTGAGGGTGTTTCCTCTAAATTCTACCTTCCTCATCCCTAACAAGTAATCCTGATTAGTTTATGTGCATATAGCTCGAGAGAAATAAGAAGACAGCTGTGAGCTAAAAGAAAACCATGCTTGTGCCAATCTAATAAGTTGGATCTAGTATTTTCTACGATTGTAGCTTATTTTAAACTGAATTTTCAAAATTTTAACTTTAAATGTCATCGTTTGATTTTTATTGAATAGTTCCTTTATATAGATGTTATTTTAAAAACATAACTCCAAGGCTTTCGGCCACCTTTAAAGTGTCGAACATTATTTTAACTACCATACTTACACTTCAATAATCGTACAATAGTACGGAACTATGAAATAAACTATCTTATCGAAAGTAACACCAGGACTTCTCTCGGAATATAATCGAAAAATAACTATAAGAGTTTTGTAGGATTTTTTTTTTTGTGGGCAGCGTTAATAACATTTTAATATATTAATATTTTTAAAGCAGTGATAATGTTATATCTGTCAAAGTGACAGCTGCATATCTCATGGCTTTATGTATAAATACGTCAAAGCAAATCTATTAAATATCATAGATGTTATATAAGGTTCTTCGACGGTAATTGAACCAGGGCTATTACACAGATTTACTTTACAGCCATTACTGTTTCCAGCCTGTGGCCTTGGTCAGTTTTTATTCAATCTATCTATCTTCCACTACCGGCTTGTTAGGCCTGTCGTAGCTTCATATGCCTTATAATATAACTTAAGACCAGGACAGGCACAACTTCCAGTCCCCGGCCGTTAATTCATCACTGTGAAAGGGCAAACCCACATTTCACCACTGATAAATTTATCGGCCATGCCGGGAATCGAGCCCGGTCGCTTTAGCTCAGTAGACAGACATGATAACGGTTTAGCTACGGTGTCGGTTTAGCTATCATACAGATTATCCTATCTAAATAAAAACTAGTATTTGCCTAGAAAGACTTGAATACAATGGAGAAATAATTCCCAGAGTGCAACCGTTTTCCCTACTCGCCCAGGCGTGCTAACCCTTCATCTAGCCTCGTGTTCCTTCATTTCAAGCTGTATGTGCGTGCACCACCTCCCTCTCAGGGATGGGTGACCCGACGCCAGATGCCTTGTCAGAAAGTTGACAAGAATTCTGAGCTTGTTTGAAGAGAGAGAGAGAGTATCGGCAGCGCGAGTACAAATATTGGTTTCTTTCATGGAGACACCACTTGGGTAGATTGGATCGCGCGCGAACTTGGTGTTGGCTTTCTGTGCAAACGTGTCTCTCGCCCGGCGTATTGCCTGGAGGTACCGGTACACGCACGCACTTTTCTCCAGTTCAAGACGTGGGGGTGGAGATGCTTTGTACACCCCCTTTCACTTTAGATTATCCGGGAAATTAGATACATGACTACGCTGGAGTATCTATCATAAATCACATAGATATTCAGTTTATTTATTTGTTAAATTATTACCGCGTCTTAGTATCCGTTCGGGCTATACGCATATGTAATTACTAAGCTAATGGAGTAGGTATGAGGAAGTTTGAATTTGGAGGAACTGTACCCGCATTTGCTTGGAAGGAGATTGGAATATAATTCAGGGGGAAACATCCTTGGTACACCCGACCGGCGTTCGAATCTCGGTCTCCCCGTCATCGTCAGTCCAATCTATTGCGAGAATGTCGTCATAGACCATTCGACCACCAAAGTGTATTATTTCATTCTTCATTTGACAACTGCAAAATTTGGATATGTTGGAGAGTTTGTTTTTTAATTTTACACTATTTTTCAATTTTGTTGTATTATTTAAAACAGGGAGTCGAACAGAAATTTTTATCGGTTCTTTTAGTTTCCTGATTGTGTTTTGGTTCCGGTTCTTTAGATTTAAAAAAAAAATAGCACAGCGTCTTTCTATCAATTCGGGTTTAGTCACTGTACTAGATTCGATTTTTTTTTAATGAATGAGGAAGGTTATATTTTTATATTTAGAGGAAGTGTATCCGCATTTGTTTGGAAGGAGAACGGAGAACCACTTTTGAAATAACACTCTGGATCAACAGTATTGCTAGATTAAACTAATATTATAACATACCTTAATAACAATAGTGCATCCTTCTAATTTGCATCTTGATCTGTCTTCGTCAATCTCATCATCAAAAAACTTGCAAACTGAGTTTTCTTTAACGTACACCATCAATAATATTTATTTAAACCACTTACTAACAAACAAAAATAATCACCTCCACACTGTACACAAGGAACACAGTCACTGAGATACTTCCCAATTTAAGCTTGAATGAAAGAATTTAAAGTTTGCATTTTGCCACCCTCCATCTCCCTTTACCCTCTAATATAAGCTGTTCAACCAACCACCAGATTATCAGTTTTCACTTCCAGAAAATACTAAGTACAATAGACTTAGACTTGCTAAGGGCTCATTAACTCTTTTCTAATCACCTTATAAAAGAAGTTTCAAGAAAAGTAGTAAACTAAAATATATCAAGCCCTTTCAGAATTTGCTGAGAAAGGGGAAAACACAACATTTCAAAATTAAACTAAGCTTAGGGAAAAAAATGTGTGCGATATGTCAAAATTATATACAATTCTGTAAAACTAGGAACTTTTAAGAACCTTTATGAACCTAAAATTATTTAACGGCTCCAGTCTCGGTTCTTCAGAATAGTGTTTTAAGGGTTCCGGCTCCAATTCTGGTTCCTTAAAAATAAATGCTAATATCGGTTCCAGTTCCGGTTCGATTCCCTGATTTAAAAAACGGTGAAACGTTTTCACACTTCACTGTTTTCTCAAGTATCACACGATGCTACGTTTGGTTCATTTCGTATTACCACCCCAAGCTAGGTGTTATCCATGGAGTGAGACGAGATTATTAGATATTTTAATATTTTTTTTAAATTGTGGAAAGAGTTCAAATAAGCCTCCATTTTTCGCCCCATCTTAATATCCGTTCGTTTTACCGACATATTTACACTAAAAAAAATAGGGTTAAGGAAGGTGTAATTTTGAGGAAGTGTGCTTGCATTCGCGTAAAGTGCGCCCTCTACACCTAGCCGAGTATAGAACCTTGGTAATGCAAATGAGACGGCTGCCTTAGCCTGCTTACCCACTGATACAGGCTAAATGTATTGGCTATTTTATATTTTAAAACATGGTTTACACGATGCGAGCCGCTGGATAGCCAGTAAGACAGTAGCTGGCCTTCTAACTGGATGGGCTCTGCTGTACGGTGATCGTAAGTTAAAATGTCTGAAGAGCGTATGGTTCTTATTCCTAAGGTAATGAGATCATTTTCTTTAATATGGTCTGATGAATTATCAGATATAAATAAGTAGGTGAAGAATAAGACAATAAAATAAAAAACGCCGACAACAACCACGTGCAATATTATCAGGCATCTGACCTATCTGCTGACTGACCTAGCTGCTGACCTACTCTCACGGTCAGTAACTCGGCCGACCTGTTTACACGAAGCCAGTAGCTGACCCTCAGTTACTGGCTCTTTTAACTCGCAATCCAATTTGACCCGTGTAAACGAGGCATTCGTTTGAATTTTTAGGTCGAAGTAATAAAGCTTAAACAAATTTGCTAATTTTATACAACCACGAAAACATTGTGGAAGGATCCCGTCAATGTGTGTTTTAATCTAGAGCCATGAACTGTTTTACCAGAAAGCGCTGTAGTTCCACCAAAAGAAATACAATTTTTAAACGTAGTCTAAGCCTTCGGGGCACGTTAAATTGGGAGGGCTTCATTTTCATATTTAATTTGATGAAAAACTAGTTTTGAGCTGGATTTAAAAAAAAAGTGTAGTGCACAGGAGTACAATATTGCCTTGAAATATATCATCCCAGTCTTTAATGTTACTAACGAGATCAAAAATTGTCTCTGAAAACGTGATTCACATTTTTTTCCCCTAACTGAACCGTTTTATATGATTCTAACAGTTTCTATTTCTAGGTAGCGAAGACTTTTGCTTGGTTAATTTTTCGGATATAGTTTTTCGAAACAAACACTACCTTCGACTTCGCTTCGAAACAAATTCTGTCTTCGAAGCTTCGCCAGTAAAAATCTTGAGAGCTAGATTACTTCATTTATGTTCAATTATAGCCATTCTGAGTGGTTTTGTAAATTACAAATTAATATCTATATGAAAATAATCTGAAGAAATTGAATTTAATGTTGTGATAAAAACTTGATTTGTCAAAGTAACACAAAATATTACAAAAACTTTGCAATAAAACATTTTCCAAGTCATTTTAGTGCATAAAGTAACTTAAATAACCACATTATAATATTTTTTCAAGTCTAAAATAAAATATCCTAACTTGGATTCGGCCCGAGAATATTTCATATATTCGATTCGAGTTCGGTTCGGTTTGAATTGAAAAAGTGGACCTTGCACACCCCTAGTTTTGAATAACATCGTTAGTCGCGGAGCTTAACGCGTCACTTTCATGTTAAACTGAATTAATGGCGACGTGGAGATCAAGGTTCGAATATCTGTCGGGTTTACGGAAGGTTTTTTCTAAATGTTTTTCAACTCTCCCTCCAATCAAATATTGGTACATTCCTCACGATTCAATCTTTCTCATTTCTAACACATTAGCGTAGTTGATTTATATACGTATTACTCGAACATTATAATATAGTTATTAAATACTTATTTAAACCTTTGTTGGAAAGAGATGAACTAAGGCTTCAGTTTCGTTTGGGCTAGTTTGCCAGTGACTGATTTTGGGACTCGAATCCCAAATGGGTATACATACTGAGTTGTCTTATTATTATTATTATTATTATTATTATTATTCTGACTGATAGTTAGACACGGTGCACAAAAATGATAATAAAACCGTGTGTTCCAGGAACGTTTCGGAATATACCAAATATTGTTGAGGTTTTTTATTATTAATTTAAAAGGTTGCCCCAAAAATTGTGTTGGCAAACGGGCTGAGTACCAACTTGTGAAACAAAATTCACTATACATGATGATTTGCCCGCTAGAATTCCGTAAATAGTCAGCGAGTTTGTAAATCAGTCAACAGACGATGAACTAGCGAACTCTGAATAGATAGAGATTATATGGCCAAAGGTTTGGGGCCTCTAGCGAGCGAATCAATCTATATATAACTTTGAAACGCCTAGAAATTTCAAACTAGTCACCCGGCCTTTAACGTTGGATTACGGTTACACCCCTTGTATACTCTAGAATGGAAATTGGGCTGCTTAGTCCTGCCCCCTGTCAAATTGGAGTGCGCGGAGTGGTCGTGGTAATAAACTAGATCAATATACCCTTCGACCCCCGACCCCTTTTTTCCTCCCCTCACGTGTTAGTTAGCCGACGAACATACACCGTCCTGGGAGTCATGTTTTAACAGCCAGGTATTCCGAATTTTTGAGAGGTCATTGACCGCTCACAGAGAGAGATAAAATAAAGAAGACAACTATTAATAATTAAAAATTTAAATAACCCTTGCTTTATTCAGACATGTTTTCAGAAAGACTTTTTTGATGTAATTTATTATCTTGATTTTATTGTATCAGCAATAAT
Organism: Timema bartmani; assembly: GCA_902151455.1. NCBI lineage: Eukaryota > Metazoa > Arthropoda > Insecta > Phasmatodea > Timematidae > Timema > Timema bartmani. Next base: position 13,825 of record CABFWB010000201.1, read on the forward strand.
AAAACATCACTAGTATGGTTATTTGTTCACTTACAATTGGCGTAACATGTAGAACGTCTAAATAAAAAGTTTTTGTTTTTTTATGTTGACATGAGAAAGATTTCCTATATTTTAAAATTCCTCACATACCCGAAAAGGTGGTAACATGGCTTAAAGCACGCTAATGCGGATCTTTATTTCTAAAGCCGATCTTTCTGGTTCCTATACCTTTGATCAAGTCGATAATAAACATGTCGAAAAAACTAACTAAAAAAATAGACTTTTTCACTGAATTAAAACGTCTATTTTAATTTACGAATTGGAGGCTGCATAACAATTTTGAGACAGCAGCCCATTTCCCTCTCTTGAGAATAATCCGCCAACTAACTCGCTTTGCATAATGTGGCAGGTCCAGACTACGTGGACTACATACGCTATTAGTAGTGTGTTTATGTAAAACCTTGGGCATATCATTGTATCCGTTTTATCAAACGAATACGGCCCGTTGACTATGATGAACCATCGTGTAATGCGACCCTATTCTTATTTTAGCGTCGAGGAAAAATGACATTTAGGAATGTGATATTTGAGAATTTGGCAAAAAAAAAAAAACATTCCGTGGTCTTGTCTGTCATGAGCGCTGCGCAATATCTACCGCTCGCAGTGGTCTGAAATTTAAAATTTAGTATTCCCTGTGCAAGACGAACATATGCCCTCGAAGCCGTAATTTGAAATCTAGATATTTTTTTTTTAATTCATTAAAAACAGTACAACTAAAGATACATTATTAACGCCGCGAGATGGTTCTAGTAGCAGGCCTACTACAGTTCATACAGTTGTGCAATGCGGGTTGTGGTAACCTCTATGCACGAACATTTGCCCCTGGTAGCTGGAATTTTAACATTTTGATTGGATTTACTTTTAACCATTGAAGCTTTTCCACCCCACCCCCCCCTTTTTTTTTACCCTTTTGGCACTTATTACGTTGTTTACCTCTATACCATTAATATTATATTCTCTTTAAATTATCATTTTTTATCCTTTTACTCCTTAATACCATATTCAATGTTTTATCTTTGTAACATGTTTGACATTTTTTGCCTAGTTTGACATTTTTCGACCTATTTTACTACTTTCCTCCTGGGGTCCTTTCCCCCCCTTACCCTTTTTATCGCCTTTTTTATAAAAAAAAACCTTTTGATTTGACTTACGTTTCACCCTTTTTGCCCTTTTTACTCTAAAATATTTCTCCCGGGCTAAACTGGGTATTAATGAAAAAAGTGCTGACCTTTATGAACAGAGATAGAGAAGGTATTTTTGCAATAGTAAAATAACATGTATGTTGAGATTTTAATGAATGTCTAAGTTTCATGACAACCTGATTTTTTTATTATTATTTTTTTCAATGCTATGATCTCTCGGCCTAGAGACAAAAAATAATTTTACCAACCGGGCTTAAACTTAGTATATAAGGTTTTTTTTTAAGGTTCCTACGAAGTATTTTTGAAATTAGATATCTAACCCTAAAATTAAGGGTAGTTTAATACGAGTGAAATCAGAAAAATTACTATTTTCTCAAAATTGGCTTTAACGATTTTGATTAATATTCGTGTCTAGACATTGTTTAACCTTGCAAACAAGATGACGGCTCTCATTTTCCTGTGAAAATGACATCGAGGGTACCCGTTTCAGTGGACGAATGGTCTAAGGCGTCACTTGTGTTAAACTAGGCTGCAGATGACAGGGCGACTGGTGTTTGAGTATAGGTCGTGTGTACTGAGGATGGTATTCCAAAATTATTTTCCACTCTCCCTCCTAGCAAATGCAGGTACACCTCCAAATTCAACCTTCCTCATGCCTAACTCATTAGAGCAATTAGTTAATATGCGTATAACCTGAACAGATAGTAACACGCGGTGCTTAGGGGGAAAAAATTTATCGGTTCGTGATATTAGAAGTAAAAAATCTCGAAATTCCTTTCATTGCTTTTATTCCTAACTAATTGTGTAGGAATGTTGCATAGAATTTGATCTGGTTATTGTCTTACTGGCAATATTAATAAAACCTTTCAAAACACTTACGAATATAAATACATACACATACACATCAACATACATTAAATACACTTATCCTCTTTGGTTTATTAAATTTTAAAAAATATTAGAAATATGACACGATAACTTGCATTAATTTTGCACAAATTATTGTGCCCGTCTCGATTCTAGAACAGGGGGGAGTAATGTGCCCCTGCCCCCCCCCCTCCCCCTAAATATGGTGTTTATGAAATGGTAAGTTATTTCAAAGTTTAATGAATAACATTTAGTATTTCATAGTTTTTCTTTTGTTCACATTCATCAATCACGAAACACATAGTTATTGTTTATGACGCAAGTTTTTGTACAGAACATGAACATTTAATTGTACTGTGTCACATTTATACTTTATCACTGGGAGTTCCGAGAAACCGAAACTAACTCTTCACTCAAAAAAACATCCATGGCGTGAGACTGCATTAGAGCCATACCGACCGAGCGGCTGCCGTCTGTTGGCGAATAGGGTGTCAAATTCTGTTGTTAGAGGTCAACACAGTGAACCAGACGGTCAAACCCTTCACCAGGTTTGAATAAACTGGTTCGTTAGACTAAAATAATATAAATACTGTTAAATTAATACCAATAATATAGTAAAATATTTTCAATAGGGAAAGTACAAAAATGTGTTTGTTATTTCTAAAAAGGTTTCTTTCAAATCGGGTGTGTGACGATCATTTCAGCAGTATCGAAGCCCTTATATTATAAAAAAAAACCTGACCGTATTTATTTTGGTGGCCAGTTATATGAAGATAAACGTGTGAATATAAACTTTTAATTTGTTTAATGCACTATAATATCTCTAATTGCCACAGCCGTGGAACAAAAAACATAACAAGTTTTTGTTAATATATTTTATTCTTTCATTAAGTTACGAAACATCCAATTATACGTTAATCCTTCGGGAAGTATTATTAGAACCGCATTTATTAACACTCTTGATTGATATTGTTGTATTACTAAGAAAATAATTATTATATCCACATATGTTAATATTAGTGATTTCAACCTATGTTTGCAATAACAATCTTCTTCACCATTTCAGTCGCGAATCGACTTTAGGCCTACCTACATCCGCGTCAATATTTTCTTTATGATTAGACAAATATTGTATATTTAATTAATCTACTGGTTGCAAATAAGTTAGTTTATTCATCACAGTAGAGCAGTAATTAATTATACACACATATTTCTACATCTTAATATAAATGTATAATTTAAAAGAACGATATTTTAATTTAAATTTAACTACTATAAAACATTATACGAAATAAAATTGATACAAACTCCTTTCTTGATCAAACTCGCCTTCCAATCTCTGGGCTGTTCGTTCATTGAAAGGAAAGTCTCATTCCACAGATTTTTTTATTTTTTTTACCTGGTTGGGAAACGTTCCTGCCTGACATCTTCAGTTTTAGGCTGTGATCTGAAGTGTTAATTTTTCTTTAATAATAAATCTATTTTAAGTATACTCTATTTAAAAACATGATTACGGACCACTTGATACAAATTGTACATTGCCTTAGCAAAATTATAATTTGTAAATGTTGTATTTGTTTATTTTTAGACTCCAAAAAGTTTAATTTGTTTTAATGACTGTAAAGTGCTTAAAAATTGAAGTGAATATGAAAAATTGGCTGTGTTCCATGTTGATCCAAAATCATGGTGGCTATAGAAAGGAAAAACATGGAAAATTCTGAGAGTTTTTGACGTCAGAGAAAACGACGAAATGATGGGGAAAATAATTAAAAATTAGGGAATACTAAATACCTGGCTAAATAACGCATTTTTATCAAAATTCCACATAAAAAGCGTTCTAGCATGTGACAGTTTTACATTGTTTTTCATACTAAATTTACAGTCTCACCTAAAATTTAAAATATTGGGAAACATAACATCTCAAAATGGCCATGTTTTGCAGCTGCTAGAAATTGTTTTTAAATATATAATTAAAAAAATCGTCACTCACTTAGCAAAATTGTAAGAAGGCTAATCAAGGAAAATTTATCTAAAAAACCGGAAATGTCGGGATTTTAAAAATAAAGATTTTATAGCTACTCTGAAATTATTTAATAAAATAAGAGTATTTTAATAAATACCTGCTCTTGTATTTGGTTTTTTAGTGTGCTCTCAGCGAGGCATCGATTTAAAAAATAGCGGTTCTTGTGTGTTGGAAGGTCGGCACCACAGAGTGTTGTGTAAGGTTGTTTTTTTCTGTCCTCCCTCAAAGCAAATACCTGTATCGCTTTTGGTCACTCTTGCATAATAATGTGGTGACTGTTGTTATAAAATTGGCTAATGTAATTCATGAAGCGCCTCGTCGAGTCGCTCGACCTTTCGATTAGCTAATTATTGATAAATCGCTTCGTTTTCAAATTCTCGGGGCCCTAATTGGAGATCCTAGTTGATTGCTTTGAGTGAGCCGCACTATTCCTCCCCAGGTCATTGCTTCGTGAATAAATTCAATAGCCGCCCTTAAGGCTGAGTTGACCCATAAATGTATGGTTCTAAACAAACATTTATTTGAGTAACAAATCTTCGTAACGTTCATAATGTATATGGAATTTTCAAACCACATAAAAGAATTAAATATTTTCGTTAAAATGTTTCTATTTCAATTAATTTTAAATGGAAAAACTATTATTTATGAATTTATTTAAGTATTTTATTTGGGAAATTGATATATATATATAAAGAGAGAGAGTGTGTTTGTTAACAACTAGACATTTTAATTACTCTTTTTAAATGTATTTTTACATTCGGGTTAAGGTGGGGATGCAGGGAACGCGAGAGAAGATCACTGTTATAGCAGTGTTTATAGCAAAACATTTGTTTGGTAAAAATAAATCTTAATATTTCTTCAGTACAAACATAGAGCTTACTTTTCTTCACAGCGCGTTATCAACAGTTGTTGAATATCTGTCTTGGGTTGTTACTAAATAAAACTTGTACAGTGCAATTACTATCGGGGCTGTTCACAGGCATGCATTTGATATAGGTAGTTATAAATGACACCTCGACACGGGCTCTATTCCCATGTCTCGGTGTGATTTCAACTATATTTAAATTGTATATAATACGTTATTGTTAAAGTAAAAATAGTTTTTAGAAATAGACTGGGCTTTAATGCCAAATCAAAATAAATCGATTATAACCATACTATTTAATTTAATTTCATGGTAGCACATCTGCCTACTGGATTCTGGGCTCGTTTTCCACTATTTGATGTAAGTCATGCCCTGGTTCAGAAAGTTCGCGTTTTATATATAGGGCCTATAAATATATTTATATTTAAAATTTATAAAAAAACAATATTGCCTAGAGCTATTAGATTTGTTATTATACTTGGATTTATTTTTAGTTCGTCAACGTTCTATAGAGAGAAGTGGGCGGGGGTTTTCATAATATTATTTTACCTATATTTATGAGACTACAAGTGTGGGTAATTGTGTCCTGTCTGCATGGGAGTATCGTGTATCCATAACTAATATATTTTTTTTCTCAACACTATGATTCCACACACATTCTTTTTAAAGCATAGAGCATTGTTTCTCTCTCTTTTTATCAGGGTGGCACCCTTCAATACTTCCCCTATATTTCTTACCACTCTTGGTATGAAACGTCCTTAGGTCCAGTGTTTTGAGTTTAGGAAACCCAAAGTAGATGACATATTAAAAATAAAAATACTCTTTTGTAATTAAAAATGTATTATAGAAATACAATATTAATATTAACTAAATCAAAAATATTTTTTTAGTGGTTCATACACATAGAATCAATTATTAACTTCGCGTATTTTCGCGGCACTTCCAGTTAAAATAACACTAATAAAACGCCATAAATGTTGACAGAAAAAAAGTAAAGTCCCTCCTTACGAAAATGATTCTGTACAGCAACTCATCTTTAATTAGGTAGGCGATCCTAATATTCCAATGGTTTGTAAATATATCCATGTATATTTTTACATCGGTGATAAATAACTAACGTAAATGTAACATTTTGGGAATTGTTTTATAGGTAAAGCTCTTGTTATTTAATTTAAATTTATAGCTCGTATCCTGTGATCATTTATTCCTACTGTACTACCCCGATCGCAAAAAGTAACCCGGTTTCTAATAAATTTTCAATTTACGCAGGCCTGTTTTTATGACCGAGACTGTACCTATATGCTATGCTAGAAGTCCACGCACGTATCATACGTAAATACACGCACGGGGGAGCGGAGGGATTACTCTGTATCCCGACCACACGTCGTTTCTCTTCATTACTGTGATTAAACACGGAAGTGTCGGTAAAGAAGGTTTCTCGTGTTATGCATGAGAGGCTTGTTGCGTACACCTGAAACACGATGGGAAATGGAGGGGTGGGGGGGGGAAGCGCGCTGTTTGCGACCTGTTGGCAGGCAAACTCGGCTAACCCTGTTACGTTACTTGATAAGCAAGAGGGAGAATTTTGCGGCGGTAAACTTTGACAATATTATCTGTGAGGTAAGGCCTGGTAATGATGTTACCTCAGCCACTCGTGTGGGTGGCAGAAATTGTTTGGTTACTGTTCAGTGTGTGAATCTAACCTGCACAGTTAGACACACGACTTACAAACGTTCGATCTATATATAGTATGTCCTCTCATTCTACTGCAGAATTGACATCACAAATTACCACGGGGGTATTAAGCGTCCCTTTGCTCCTACGGTGCCATATACTCATCCAGATTTCGTGGCGAATAAGTGAATCGGGAAATACACACTTTTGAAAGGTAAATTATTGGGATATTCAAAAGTAGCCTACACACCTTTTGTTGCTTTTTGTTTGTTTGAAACTAAGGTCCATACAAAAGGCTATTTTGTTAGTATGTTATTTTGTGTATAGAATTTTCGACTTTGCAAATAATGGAATTTTTTACGATCTGACTTGCAAAAAAACTAAATAACAAATTAGGGGGGAAAATTTTGTGTCTAAAATTTAATCTCGATCTACTCAAAATTTTATGGAACAAATTTCTAATTATGTTTTTGTATATCGATCAGCAGTAAATTTAGTTGTTTTTATATATTTTATATAACACCTAACCGGCTGGATGTCGCTAGTGAATTTCAACACACAGGGAAAACTCATTTGCGTATTTTTTTACATTACGAATAAAAATTATATAGACATGGATGCCCTTTAAGGGAATATTGATCGGTATGTGGGCCGTTAAAGAAATTTGACCGGCTAGGCTTAATTTATTGACGCACGTCGACAAAAATGTGCTGTATAAAAAGTACACTAAAGTGTACTGTCATCGTATGCAATAAATGCTAGCCGTACTCTTCTGCTGCTGAAAGGAAAGGTAGAATTTGATTTCCAGCTTATTTATCAAAATTTAACTGAAAAAATCATGTTCTTAAGACTTTTCAGGTTGTGTCCTTTGGGCTACGTGTTATTTTTTATTTTCTTCTTCTCAACACATATTGTATAAATATATAGACTCAGAACGTATTATATTGAGGGTCTCTTATAAAATTTGTTGGAAATGAGTCAATGCATATATCACCGGAAAGATTAGTGAGACTTTGCAATCAAAATACAGCAGGGCCCCTGTATCCGTGGTTTAAGTTATTCGCGCTTAACCACTGCACAATTTTATTTATTTGTAATTAAGGAAAAAAATAAGTTTATTAATTCACAATGCTTACACCATTACCCCACTTCATCGTGAGAAATGTGCTATCATATCATATCACCGTCATCATCAGTGATCGTTGCAACAAAAATAATGTAGAATAGTAAATACACTGTCGTGTACAGTACTAGTTATTATGATGTACTTTATTTAATGTTGGTTATGTCTTATTGTGAATAATTTATCAACTAAAATTTAACATATTTAAGTATGTTACAAATTAATATCACTTTATATAATAGTTTGGTACTACCCGCGGATACGGGGGCCCTACTGTACACTTTAGAGAAGTTTATTCATTAATGGTTTTTCTATCACCCTCCCAGTCCAAGGATGCCGCATTTTTTTAAAATTCACCCTCATGTTTTCTTGTATGCATAAGTGAAAGTGGCTGATAACCCCATCTGACCCCTCCCCTTAGTAAAGTATACCCCATTTACGGTAGGATCTATGGTGACAGCTAGCAAACGTCACCAGATATACTCTCATGTATCCATCCGCCAAACAATATGGTGAGCCGCTGTCACTTTTGGCAGTCGAGACTTTCACAACAAACCATTTGCTTTTAATTTATGTTTTTACATCTTCTGCTTGCGTTTAGCTACTACCACTCCTCTGGCGAATGGACTCTAGTATTAGCCCAGTCCTATTATTATTATTATTATTATTATTATTATTATTATTATTATTATTATTATTATTACTATTATTATTATTATTAACAACAACCTTGAGTACAACTTTTGTATTGTAAGGCTGATGAAACTAAATACAATGTCTAACTTTCCTCGATTTAACTGGGGACCTGTTTACCGTCGAAAGTTGGATAAAACTACCCGCATCCTTAACTCGTGAAGTAGCGCGAGTGTTTATATACATCAAGGGACTGGAGCTCGATGGCAATGATTCCCCTCCCTCCCCGCCTACTCATAACAGACACGCGGGGCGCTACAGTTCATCCTGGGTTGGCTGAGTGTGTACACTCGTCTAACTGGACCCTCATCAGAAAATGTCAAAGATTTTATTTTTATTTTTCCCTGAAACCAGCGTGTATAACCCGAACGGTTAGTAAAACGCGGTGCCAAAAAACCCACCAAAATTGTTTTGAAACTATTTAAAGTCGCACGCTTTGATGGTTGTATGGTCTAAGGCGGCACTCTTGTATTATACCGGAATGTTGATGATGGGGAGATCGGGGATCGAATCCCATTAGGATGAACTGATGGTAGTTTTCCACTCTTCCTCAATGCAAATGTGGCAACTCTTCCTTCTATAGAGTCAACCTTCATGTCCGACAAATTAGTGTAATTAGTGCATATGCGTATAACTCGAACGGATAGTAAGACGCGGTGCTAAATAAATAATAAAAGTGTTAAATTAATAATGATTGGGATTGTAGGCGGAGTTATTCGTCGTTTTAAGAGCCGTTACACACGAGGCATCTATCGCCGGTCAACTATCGCTCTGTTTGTTTATTTATTTATTTAGTGCCGCTTCTTACTACCCGTTTGGGTTTTACGCTTATGTACTAATTACGTTAATAGGGTAGGAATTGGGAAGTTTGAATTTATAGAAAGTGAATAGATTCATTTGCGTTGAAGCAAAGGAGAAAACCATTTTAGTAAAAACTACCCCCAGTTCTCCGGAGCGAGATTCGAACCTTGATTTCCCCGTCCTCACTAGTCTAGCTTCGTCAAATCTTGTGCAGTGATTTTTAGATGAGTTTACCGGGATTATTAAACTTTGATGATTTTATATCTGAAGTGGAATGGCGAGCGGCTATATGGAATTTATCAGTGGATGATTACTAAACAGGATAGTAAAGTGGTTGGTGGGCTGGGAAAACATCATCAAAAGATTTGTTCCGGGCTTTGACAAAAAGACGCAGGATGAAAAGAATACACTTGGTGAGTTAATCCTAGGACGTCAATGACATCCGAAAATACTTTTAAAAAATGTATCGTGATCTAATCGGAGATCTCCATAACTAGTAAATAAGAAACCCTTCTACAACCGCTCACTAATATACGGCTGCTCATAAAATATCCGCACTCGTCTTGTGATTATCGTCCGCCTGCGCTTATGGAGCCACAAAAAAACTCGTGTACTCTGGTTAGGATGGTACTGATTTTTATGTTACAGGGCGATAGTTGCCTCGTATGAAACGGCTCAGCGATAGTTGACGGGCGATAGTTACCCCATGTGAAACGGCTCTTAAGACTTCAATTAGCTGCTTTTTAATACTTTTCGTATGGAACTGGGGAGGGGGATATTGGATGGTACAGCCCTGCGCCTCTCAGTTCGCACCGCAACTGTTAGTCGTTGAAAAATATAATATTATAATAGACTCCTCGTTTTCAACGTCCCTCAACCCACCCCTTACCCTACCAGCCACCTCCCCCTTTCACCGCCCTTTTCTAGAACGAGTCTTAGACATTGATGACATCATCCCTAAGGCACTAGTGACATAAAAGTTTATTCGGATAGCTTCTGATAATCTGGTGCTATGCAGTGTACATAATTAACCAACTTTGAGTTACACAGCATATCCTAGCATTTCGCCCGCTCTCAGCTTGACACGTAATGGTAAGTGAGAACGGTGCTCGGGTAGTGTTGACGTGGAAGTACATGCGAAAGGGCTGAATAATACACGCCGTGTTGCGCCAAACGTTATCACGACTCGCAACGATACTCCCTCCCTTGTAACATTCCATTCTAACTTTTGCCTTATGAATATTTCACTGTTGTACTCTTTGCCGCACCTCTGATAGTGCAATACTCTCTCTAGAACGCCTTGCCTCTAGAGATTTTCCGGTAATTTTTAATTTGGCAAATCGCTTAATCGCTTGCTAAGTACTTGAAGTGACTGAGTTTGGAGATACTGTATCTAGAGTCTATTGTCGACCTCGGGGGTCTTGGAGTAAAGTGCTCGCTTCAAGACCCAATGTTCGTGGGTTCGAACCCGGCTGGGTTCGGCGGAATTTTCTTGAGCGATAAAAATCCGTAGAACAACTTCCTTCGGAGGGAAAGTGAATCCGTTGGTCCCATGTTGATTTTGGAATGTAAAATACCCCTGCAAGGGATGGGAAAATACCTTTTCCGGCAAAATTGGTAGGCTCTTTCACTGTTAGGGGAGGCGCTAGCTTAAATTAAGTATGCATTTCAAGTATGACACTATTTGACTTATATTTCATGTTCTGGGGACCAAGGCGAGTATAAAAAGTGATGTTGTCAATTCCGGGAGTGGTCGACAACCCTTGGGAGAGGGGGTGGATAGCGCGCTTGGGGTGGAATTTTGTTTCCACTATAACTCCCGGTTCATTCATCGTATAAAGATAAAAAAAAAAGTATTGTTTTATTCCTGAACAAATTAAAATTAAATACACAAAATACATTTCAGTTTTTTTTAAATTGAGAGTTAAATGTTAAATAGTTGTTAATCCTCGAAAGAATGTTATTTACATTAAAATGCAAAGTTAAGTGCAATTTGCTTCTCCTCCGTTCTCTCCTTTTTCAAAAATTAGTTCGTTGTTGAAATTCTTGCAGCCGTTAACGTGATAGGAACAAAACGCACAGAACGCAAGTTTCGCTTAAATTACAACAGCAAGAACTTTTCGAACATAAATATCGACACGTGCATGGAAACGGCAGATTTTTTTTTAACGCACTGTTTCATTAGAACATGTCGTATGTTTCTTTCAGAATTTGTAGCGTAGCCAAATCTCAACAGATCAAGTTGATCAACAAATGCATTTAATGAATTCTCCCAAACATGAAGTTGAGCTAATACTCAGGAGTACGTGAAGTCGAAAACTATCAGTAGTGCAGGGTAGAGAACCAATATTATTTAAGACGTTAGGGTTGGCCCAAAATAAAATGTGTGTACTTGCATCACAAGTCTGTCCAGGCTTCTTGATATGCTAAAGTACTTTTAGTTGATTTTCTAAAAAGGCATTTAAGTTTAAGAGATTTAAGTATCGATATTTACAATTTGCTTTGCAGATTTTTGGGCTTTTTTTTATTGTACCCAGTTTACTTGATATGTCACACCCGTTCAGAGCATGTAACGCTAGTAGAACTTCACTAACTGAATACCCATAATATTCGGAAGCAATGTGGCACCCAAGACATCTTCTATTTTCACCGACCCCGGCAATCATCCAAAGGTCAATACAACCAACAGTTATGAATTATTCCCAAAATCGAATTCTAAGTATGAAAACGTCAGTGTCAGGACTGTGAATAACAATACTGCATGAATAGTTTTGCTGAACAGCTTCATAAGCATGGATTGACATTCTAGAATCAGCCTCCAAGTGATAACTTGCGAAATGTGTTACCCTGAAAACATGTTGTTCATTGTTTTTCTCGGAGCATTCGGTTCCATTCAAAAACTCTCCACCAATAACAAGAAGACAGCCTTTTGGAACATAAGCATTTTGTAGAATTAAATTCTATAGGAACAGACATATATGGGTTTTGTTTTCCTTACTGTGTAGGTATTTTGACCTCTGTTTCAGAAGTTGTGTGTTCTCTCCTTTTATTCTCACAATTAGTGGATGTTCACCAGCTGATCTTCTCTCTTGCTCTTCAAATTTTATGGATGATTTCCCGTACGTGTCAAAAACTGCGTCAATGCGTGTAACATTAGTCTTTTGCAACATTTTCTTATTTTGTCCAAATGAAAACTGGCTAAATCCCCAAATATTTTAGTCTTCGAAAGGACCACAAAGGGTACTGAATGTATAAGTGCCATTCCATCCATAAAGTCCACTTCTTCCGGATTAAAGCAAATATATTAATATTTATTGTGAAATTGCTCTCTACTGCAATTTCGCTTTCTTTTTTTGAGAATGCTAGACCCAGGACCATGAAAGACCAAAGCGTGAGGATAAATCATCACTGGTGCTTTATCATCTCTGCAGTACTAGTGTTTCTCTGTATAGCTAAAAGAAAATCATAATGTAGATATTTTTTATAAAGCTCCTTTTTTTCTGGTTAGTTTTCTTATTGGATTATTTTGCTGAGTATGCGAAAGGTTTAAAAGCCATTCGTTTCGGGGGAGAAAAAAAAGCTTTTCATTTTGTGAACTAAACGCTCTGTTTAAAAAATTTCGTACCTACATTTCTTTACCAATGGGTTGCACCCTTAGCAAGAATGATGTTACTTCTTCTCCATTTACTACTAAGCCACTCACAATGTTACGTAAACCTTTTTTTCATTGATTATCGTTTTCAAAAAGGAATATAATTTTTTTTTTTTGCATATCACCTTCATCTCTGACTTTTACATTTGTGCCCCATTCACTGTGCGGATATTCGTCTGTCACCAATGGGATCTGAGATCAAATCATAGTATTTTAACAGTGTCATGCAATGACGATTTACTGTGATAAAGTAGACACCATTTGTTTGTCGCTTGAATATTACTGGATATTCCTGTCCAGCCACCAATAACTTTAGAAGAAAGGATAAGTATTTGCTCAAGGGCATGATTACTAGCAACACAATTAAATTTTCCATTCTCCCGTTTTAATGAAAAATGTCCTTGTTTAAAAGCATTTAAGACTTTCTCATGAAGAAACATAAGAGCTAACAAGATGCATCCACGGACATGATTGTAATTAATTTACATTTTACTCGCCCTTTTTTTAAATTTAATTTACTTTAACTATAAAATTCAACTGCAAAACAGTCCATAATTATAACCCTACCTAATAGGAACACAATTAGATTTTTTTTATCTTGATATGATGAACGAGTTTGAAGTTATAGAGGAAATAAAATTCTACCCCAAGGGCGCTATTCACCCTCTCCCCCATGGGCTGTCGACCACCCCCGGAATTGACATCATTTTTCATACTCGTCTGGCTTTGTATTGCTTGTAACAATCATTATTATTCCCTGATTAAATCGTTATTAGAATAATATTTATGACATATCTTTCATCAAAAAGTGAATATGAATAATAAAGTTTTTTGAAAAACATTAAAAAAGCAAAACAAAAACATTGCCTTAACCTAACCATACATTTTTTTAAAGGACAAAAGTGCTTACAATAAAAATACAGACATTAATTTTTTTGCAGTTAATAGGAACCTTTCCACTATACACATAAGTTGTGGGAATTGTAACGTTACCACGACCCTTATACAGTTTGAACACATCACCTAGGAGTCCGTCAGTGAATGAATGTGCTTGTACATACCTTTCTGATCTTGTCAGTACACTAGGTGTGTGTATTTGCTGAAATGTTTTATTACCCCCAACACTTTTTGTATTCTTCTTGAAAGTATCAGGCCACCAACCCTTGAAGTCAATGATATTTTTATTCTCAACAGACAGTTATTGCGTGCAAGAAGGGAAACATTCCTGGAATATTTTCCTTTTACACCGCATCCAAATATTGAAGGCTGGCTTACATGCATTAGAAATGAAGGAATGTTTTCTTTCTTTAGCCCAATTAACGCATCTTTGGGTCGGCCACAAAATGGCAATCTCAGTTTGTAATGGCAAAAATGTGGAATCCTTTCCTTTTTCATCTCATCTATTCAATTAGAGATGAAGATTTTTCTGTAAAAATTTCATATAGCTGAATTCCAGAGTAAGGGTTGGTATTTGTTAAGGCTTTGATTATAATATTGAAGTATTAACATATCGGTTCTACACAGAGCCTACGTTAGTGACTTATTTGACCACCAAGCGCTGTAGTTGATACGAGAATGTTAGAATACAACTGGAATCGCTCTTATTGCTTTATTAACTCGTTTGTTGTAAATATCCTTAGGATATATTAACCTAGGACTATCTCTACCTTAATAATTCTATTTAAATAGCCAGCATTTTCCCCAGCAAAAAAACTAAACTCTTCCATCTCTCTTGATGTCCGTATCGACCGGACTGACAGCAATACATTTATTTTCTTGTCAACGCATTCATAACCTGAACGGGTTCTAAATTTTTTTTATTAGTACCGCAACCGCGCTGGTGGACACGCAGACAGAGGCGTCAGTTGGCTATTTTGGTGACGAGGTCAAGGTTCTATTCTATATCAATTACATTGAGGTGATTTTACGGAGAGTTTCTCTCCTATTTGGTATTACAATTTCTCTGCACACAAGTAAGAATAGCTTGGATGGGTATTAATATGCGATGCTAAAAAAATTGACTATCGTAAAGCGATTCACTCAAGGCAGCTATTCTAATTGATCAGCCACACATGGTACCACAGGAATATTAATGGTACAACACAGTCTTATTTGCTTTCTCAAATAGCATTATTACAGTTTGAGATTAAGTTTTCAAAAAATAATCATTAATCTAACCTCAGATTAGTTTTATTATACTATTATGTAAAGACTTTCCAAATATCCATTTTAAACAAAATGGTGATGTCAATTTTCCAAAATTACCCAACATATATTTTCTTTATTCGAAGGCTTCAATTTATTTTTAAAAAAAACAACAGAAAACAGAATTGTTTTTGGGTTATGGGGCACATAAAACCTAATTCGTAATGATTCATCAAAACTTCGATGTCGAAATTTTTCACAGTTTTAACATTTTTTTTATTCATTTGAAACTAAAAAGTTAAGTAAAGTAAAATAAATACAGTATTGACAGGCTAACTCCGCTAAAGTCAACAACAATATACTTTGTTCCACAAGCACAACCCAATTTTCAAATGAAGAGCCGACATGCATAAAATTTATTATATAATAATTATATTAATACTAAAATTGGCAGGCCAAGTCGTGTTTCTAGCTGTCAGATAAGGCTGGCTCTTCCTTTGAAATATGGGCTGTAAAATGTGTTTATGAAACAAAGTTAAAAAATATACTCTGTCTCTACTGCTTGATAACCACTTTTATTGGAAAATGTCTTCTTTCGACAAGTGACAGATAGTAAACTAAGGTGGGTGGACCGCGTGTGCATTGAACGCATATCAAGCGGTCAACTATTGGAAAAAGTTGGAGAAATACAGCCCTAAAGGTATTGAACCTGTATTCGTGTCACCGCCCACTAAAGTTTGTGTTAACTCACTTGACTTTAAAAAAATAAGAGGTCTCTTTGCTCGCTTTACGTTCGCTTTTAACGTGTGGCACTTGCCAGCAAGAAGATATATCCACCAAAAAATTGATTTCTAGTTGTTTTTTTCTTATCTCCGCACCCCTTTCCCCCTCTGTTTCGATTTCTGTCATCGCATTCATATTAATGTATCTTTCTTTACCCATGCTTCACTTTATCCCCCACCCTACAGTTGGCTCGATTTGATGGCGTGTCGATGTTATCAACGGGCGAGGCTCGAGAAATGCCTCGAGTCGGCTGCTTGATAAACGTGGGACCGGCACTCTTTATTTCTGATCGATATTTAGCGGCTAGAGGGGGGAAGTAGGAAGTGTGCCTCGGGATGTCTTTTGAGGAAGAAGTTGCAACAATGGGAGGACTTTTCTTCTCTGACGGTGCCGTTAAATTTCTCTGGATACATTTATTTTTTAGTTCGTTCTCATCCATTGTTGCCACTTCTCCTTGGATAGTGTGGGCTGTCTAAAATAAACAAGTCCTAAGTGATAGCTCCCATTTTTTATGGTAGAAACACATATTTAATAAGTTAATGTACACTCCGTTTACCCTTTAAGGTTACCTTGACAAATTGCAGTACGACCTTATCTTATAAACTACGCCATGATCAAACCTTGATATGTAAGTTTGCCACATTTCAGTAAGCGAAAGGTATACTCCACTTAACCTAGGACGGATTGCGCCATGGCCTTCCTTATCTTATAAGCCACTCGTGGTGAAAATTTGTAACGTTAGCTCGCTACCTTTTAACAAAAACTGAGTGCACAAACATTTAGAACCAGCAAATCGATTTTATACCGAGAATAATTGTCCCAAGTTTTTTCAGACTGAGCAGTTCCATTTAGGCTCTAGGTTCGCAAACTCTTTTTCAAACAATCCAACCTCGTTTAAAGCTAGAATGTCATATTTGAATTTCTATTAAATTGTATATGTTCAATCACTTTCTATAATAGACAAGATTAGAGACTACCTAGCTGATGCTGAAGACATCAACACTAAATAATCTGGAAACTCTTTTTGGTAACCGCTACTCTGGTGGTAGACTAGACTGCCGATGACTGGGAGATGGAGGTTTGAATCTCGGTTGGGTGTATTGAGGTTTTAAAAAAAAATAGATTCCCACTCTCCCTCCTCCTTCTAAATATAACCCTCCTAATCCCTAAAACCGTTGTGGTAGTAAGACGCGACGATATAAAAAATATGGATCTTAAAATGCTCAGTAAAATAATAATGCATTAATTTACCATTTTTGCAGCAAAAATGAAATTTCTTCAGTTTCTTTAAGCTGCATACTCGTCCAAAACTAATCTTCTGAAAACATTTCTCAAACAAGAAACTGGGAATAAACTTCATACTTTGTTCTGGCTTTTTAAATCCAAATTTGTAAAAAAAAGACACTCGCATTTATGAAAAAATTCTGAATTTTCTATTTGGAAAAATGTAGCGCTGTAACCAAAAATCCAACCAACTTCTATCAAACGTGAATCCCGTAAAAAGGACTTAAAATTCATGTTTATATTTCCTCGTGATTGTTGAGTTCCTCTCGCGGCTTTTTGTTTTCTTTGGCAATGTTTCCCTCATAAATCCATATCTTTGTTTTTGTGTGTTTCTTTATTGCGGCACTAGAGTAGTAACTCATACTGTTTTATTTCCGTACGTACCCTTCTATTCAGCTTGTGTTGGATGCAGGTATATCATGAAAATAGTAGTTGATGACTCAATGGGTTGTTTTAGCTGCAGTAAGCAGCCTCTCTCTCGTCCAAATTTGAGGTCCTTTTCATCCGCAGGCAAAAGATAGAACATGTGATGCATACGCTATTTGCAAATAGGAAAATATAACTGGGGCTTGATGAATTAATATCTGTCTTCCGCGTGATTAGGCTTGCACACTTGACGGTCGGCTTCTTTGGGTAGTTAACTTTATTTACATAGTTGGGGTTTTTCTTATCTGACCACTAGAAAAGTTACTAGATCTACTTTCACATATTTATACTTCTAATCAGTGTGAATAATCAGGGTGTCCAGTGACCTGGAAAACAGGGAAAAGTCAGGGAATTTGATGGGTCAGGGAATGTTATCAAATTTCTGCAGTTTTCATTAAAATGAATATACTACTTTTATTTACAGTAGTAAAAATAGCATATATATCTTCCAGTTAATACACACCTCGAATATATGTAGACACAGCTGTCCCAGTTGAACATGCTGGTCTCAATTCTCAAAGTCAACATACAATTTTCAACTTGTCTTTTCACCCCACTACTGGGTGTCTTTAGCCAAATTTGAGTCCTGTGCGAGAATTGATTACGTTATAGGAAGAAGAAACTAAAAAATAATAATGTGTCTCACAAAAATTTACTGGTGTAAGGCTATCTTCCTATAGATGTCTCAATATTATCTCACTGTAACTTAGATCGCACGACCCGGCTGCGGCAGCCCATCGCTCTGCTCTAGCTGATATCCTTAAACACCTCTTAGTGTGACATAATTTCAGCATGGGTATGGGTCAAAAAATACTACAATTAATTGCAATCTTAATAAAAGAAACTAATATACCGGTATAGAAACTGTAAAAGTTAGAAATTGAGTCTGGAAAACCTGGACAAGTCTTGGGAATTTTAAAATATACTTTGGCGGGACACCTGAATCTGCAGCTTTCATTTTTGATAAATAACTTGTTATCAATATCTATAAAATTACATTAATAAAATATTCACATTTTTAGCAATTTTGAAATAAATAGATTCGCACTGTTGAAAAGGCATTTGTCAACAACAAAAATTACTTTATCTGACATATTTGCAAAATTTTGGTCAAATCCAAGCATTTTCTTTTATCGAATGAATACCAATATGCGAAGTTAATTCGTCTGAAAACGGCTCAAGTGTTTGGGCGGTCCAAGAATACCGACTGTGACGGCTGATGATTTATGAGGAGTCAGTTGTGTGCCTGGAGTGACAGGAAGAGGAGGGGGATAATGTCGTCGGCTCCTACCCACCGAGGGAGGATACGGTGTCGATGACTCGCCCTGTGTGTTCTAAACGGGTCACACTAAAAATACACTTTTCATCGCCTCGAAACACTATCCTTTTTGATTGACTTTATTTTTAAATTAGTTTTTTTAAAAGAAATGACCGGGCTGAAAAAATATTTATTAAAACGGTGAAGAGAGCGCTTGTTCATCATGTGTCAGTAAATGTTTAAATTATTAAATTTGACGAGATTGTGTGGCATTTATTTCATAGAGCAGTTAGTTATAAGTTGACGGGTTATTCTAATAAAATAACTGAACATATTTTTACAGTCAAGTCCATATTTTCGTACATATCGTTTTCCTGATAGTACTTATGAATGACGAGTAGTAGTTAAGGGTGAGGGGAAGGTGTCATACTGTCGTTCCCACAGAGCTGAGGTTATAATAAAATTCGAAATCATCGTGTGATTATTTTCTTCTTTTTTTTGCCCCTGCATTTCTAGCATTTTGAACATGTTTTTAAATGTTATTTTTGCTCGTATCGTTGGGCACGCAAACTATTATGTTAGACTCGTATTGTATGATTAGCCGGTTATATGAGGTCTAAGCTTGAATCCCAACCGGGTGGACTGAAGGAGGCTTCTTTTAAATAGTTGTTCACTATCTCGTCGCACATTTGTAGATTCATTTCATCGAAATTCTACCCCATTAGTGTAAGTATTTAGATAGCCTGGATGGTTGGTAAAATAAACAATTACAGTGAATTTAACAATACATGGAAAAGAAATTGTATTTCCGTTGTCCATCCACGTGATATGTTATATACGGGGGTAAGGGAAGAGCAATCTGGGGGTGGTTGGGGTTGACTTGTGCCGTTGGCACTATTGCAGTGTAATCGCGTGTTGTATGCGAAGCCGATGGGACATTGCTCCCTCCTACACCTTGTCTCCGGGCGCTGCCTGCCTGTCCTGATCGATCCAGCATCATCCAGGTCTACTGGGCCCACCACGTCTTACACTATCGTCATTATCTCGTCCGTCGCGTGGTCAACGTGTCCCGCATGACCGGCTGGCAACAAATACAATAGCATTGATAGCCTCTGCCAATATCTCGATACGGTTGGGACACCAACACAAATATCTTCGATTAAGATCATTAACATTCTGTTCTCCATCTCGGCTTGAGATTTCTCTATTGTGATCATAATGGCTACAGATTCAGATGGCCCAACAAGGTACAGGGCTGGAACCGGGTTACTTTTTATTGAACTCACTATTTTGCTACGCGTCACTATTTGTCACTTATTTGAAATGGTATTGATGATTAATGGCACTAAATTATCATTATTAATACAAAGACCGTAAGACAGAACTATCTTAACATCACAAAGGTTGTTAAAGCAGCTGTATATTTTTATTCGGTTGAATTGGTATGTATACGTAGAAAGAGTAATCTCAATTTCTGGCAGGGTTTTAACAGAGGCTCATTATTGTATGTCAGAAAGAACATTGAATGCTATACTTCTTGTGAAATATGCTCTAAAACTTTACTGCAACAAACCCAATTACATATTGATTACAAAAAAAAATAAACCTTGCTAAGGTTGCTTGTCAAAGTTATCAGAATTATTTAGATAACGAAAGAAAATCTAAATAAGAAAGTGAAGCAGCTAAGAAGTATGACATCTTGAGAAAGCAAAATGAAGAAATAAAACTTAAACATGAAGAGATTTTACACACACAAAAAGTGGAGGCTAACTCAAGGAGTAAAACTACTGACAGATTATTGTCAGAAGTGGGCAAGAGATTGAAAATGCTGTGTTAGAAAATTATAGGTTTTGATTTCTTTTTTTAATATATAGCTAAAACACAAGATGTATTTGAAAAGAAAAAGGATGCTTTTATAACATTGTTTTTAAAAATGCAACACACAAGGGATACATTTTTTGTTAATGTCATATTTATTTTAATATAGCTGTTTTTTAGGTTTAGTTAATAAATGTATTATTATTTTATGTGATAAATTGAACTTTGTTTGGAACTAAAGAAAACCTTAAAATAAAGTAGTTGAGGGGAGGTCGGAGTGAAGAATCTTTTATTTTATGGTTTAAAAAATTGCTTTGTGTGTAGTTAAACTATTTTGTTACTTTTAAAGTAAATTAGGTCACTCTTTCTCTTTTGTCACTTTTTTTATTACAAATAGTCAAGTTTTCAACTATTTTTAAGCCATGTTGGCAGTTCAGCCCTGCAGATAACCTTGGCTCTCTCAATATCGGGGTAGCTATGTAAAAGTGCTCTTGTATGCCTACCTCTGATACCCAGATACTTTTATTCCTGGTGATTTAGTTGAGAGTGTATTAATAACGTTACGTTATAGGTTGAGTAATTCGCCACAGGGCATTAAGTTACGGTTAAATTTAACCACTATTTTTTAGTCTTCTACCATCAACAGCCAAAACGTTCAGAAAAGAAGGCAGGAGCTAAGCCGCGTTGAGCATAGTAATACTTTAAAGGGGTGCACATCGGTGTTTTGAACTACACGGTAAACCGCAGCGCTCCGGATGATTTACTCTTGACTAAAAGTAATAATAACAATAAAACTTATACCGCGTATTACTACCCGTTTGGGCTATACGCTTATGTACTAATTACTCTAATGGGCTAGGAATCAGGAAGGTTGAATATAGAGGAAGTGAACCCGCATTTGCGTGGAAGGAGTGTGTGAAACCGCCCCCGGTTCACCCGAGCGAGATTCGATCCTCGATCCTTCCATCGGTATTCTAGCTCAACACGAAACTAGCGTGTTAGCTAACTACGCCACCTAGGCGGGTGACTAAAATTATAAACTCCTTGTTAATACTTTTGAAACATTGACTCACGATCCGCCACGGACTATTTTAGGGTTAAAACTTTCACAATTATTAGTATTATTATTAGCAGAGCCTGGACCTCGATGACCAAAAAATTGTCATTAAAATTACCCTTAAAGAACGCAATCCAAGAAAATATAACCTTACAACCCAAATTGACCAAAAATTACAAAAAACTAGGGGATCGTGAACAGAGGTCATGTACACATAAGCATTGTCTGTGATATATAAAAAAAAGACATGTCATCAAAGTCCTGGTTCTCATTATTAGTAAGTATTTTGCAAAATTATAGCGATTTCCAACTAAAATACTGTTTAAATGAAAGGGGTATCCTTGCATAAATATATTTATCTCTTCATACCTGAGATGTAAGGACACAGTCCTAAGTATGACTCGTAGATTACACTCAAAATAATTAGCTTTCTATTCGACAACAGCGCTGCTGTGTTTAAAATGAGAAGCTTGAAGGTCCTCAAAAGTGAACCTTGCGGTCAAAACTAGGAAATGTTCATTATTTATGCCAGAAAAGTATGGACCCGGGAACAAATGTCAACAAAAACTAATCTGACGCATAAAACATGCTGTTCTTACTTTGGTCTACTATGACTGTTTCTTTAGGAACACAACAAAAATAACTTCGTGATTGCTTACGGTGATTAAGTTGCATAAGATCTTGTTAGACCTCATCTGTGTAAACACTACGCGCTTTTAGTCGGTTCCACAAATGGTTATCCTTAGCATAATCCTTTGTGTTGTGGCTGAATCAAATTCTTGTTCTTTCCAACAAAGGGGCTTTTGTGTCACTTTTCTTCTTCTAATCTGTCCCACCAACACGCCGACATACCTCTCAGAAAGGGATCATCAGTGATCGAGAGGGGGTTCCAGGCTAGAAAGTTGTATCGTAAGATTACGGAGGTCTTCCCTCCCTAAAGTTGTAGGAGCTCTCGTGGTATTGCTTGATCCCCCGCCTCCATCCCCTGGATCATTGCGCTGTTCTGTATGATGGAGATGTTGTAGTGGAGGAGGAGGGGGTAGGAGTTATTGCTTCCGACCCTACCTCGGTGGAAGATAAGGGGCTCGCTCTCTGGTTTATTATGTCCTGGTCTCGAGAGGCGGAAATGCCGTCAAATGGATCAAGCCCTGTTGCCCCATTATACATGTGGGCCAAGATCATATTCCCGAGCTTTGCCACATGGCGGTAATCCTAGAGTATCAGGATTTCTTGTAGAATATACTCTCACAAATAAGCTATATATTATTTATAAAATATTATACATGAAGTTCACTCGCTCTCGGCCTCTTGTGTGCTTCTGATACACCAATTACATCCATTAGTTTGAGAGTTATAAGGCAAACTCAGGGGCCGAGAGCGAGCTAAGCACCCTGTATTATATTTTATTTTATGTATAATATATATTTCATTTACACAAAATCCAGCCTTCACAATACTAGAATTATCAATAACTGTACTCTCATCGAGAAAAACTGGTATTTTGACTTACTTTATCTTAAAGTAATGCAAACTTATCACTCAAAATAAGACAAGCAAAAATTGTGTGCTATCCACTGAATAAATTCACTAAAATATTGTAAATATTGTAAATATTGTTTGAACAACACGCGTAATTAGATGCGATTAAACGTCATATTTGGTTGGATTGGTTCTGCCGATGATTCATTCGTCATATTTTCACTCTGCAAAAGTGCCTCAGTCGACTGTTCCCTGCCCTGACGAGAAGTAAAGCGGCGGAATTCGGACTCTGGTGACGGCTCAAATGGTTGAGAAACAGCAAGCTGTTTTGTGTCGCGTCAAGGAATGTTTTAATTAAGGCGCACCAAGCAAGGACCGTGTCTCTCAAATAGTTTTCAAATGACAATCTTTGGACTCGAGCCAGACCCAGAGAACCCTGGTACCTATTTCGGGGGACACACTGTTTTAAAACTTAGTTTAAACTGCCCACTACTAAGTTGTTTTGGGTAAAATCACCTGTTCTCTTGAATGAAGTGTGTTTTCAAACTGAGGCGTTTATTGTACTGCGATGGCTGTATAGGTAGTTTTATGTTAGTGGTTTACGACTCTCCCTTCTTTTACCATCGTAACCGTCCACATTTTGTTGAAAGGATTTTGGCCGCATCGTTAATAGCCTTTGTTGAAGAATCTTGTGTGTGGATGGCCCTTATCTCTACATATTATTTTATAATTGAGGTTCATCGTGGTTAAAGTTGACATTAGTTGTATTTGCAGCGCTTGTAAACGCCTCCATAAACAAGTTATGTTTTGTTCCCATCTCGCTCGCTCATGATATTAAGTGGTCTTTTTTATTGGGTCATTTTATTTTTGTGCTTGTCTTGTGCTCGTTTCACAAGTTTCGTGTTTGTATTTAAGAGCCATTTTTACGAGTTATCTTTGTATAATATTTGTAGCCTATGTATTAGGATTAGAGACCTAAGCGTAAGAGCCGTTCTTAGTGCAGTCGGTCGAGTTGAAACCCTCCGTCTGTCCTGGTCGGAGGCAGACATCCGGCCGTTTAAACATTATATTAACTTAACTTGCAAAATCAATTTACATGCATTATTGATAAACAGTTTTTAGCCAAATGAAAACATAGCACTTACACACAACATAAACATGACTAAGGGTTGTGATCATATTTAATATTGTGAAATGATTTTGCTAGTAATTTAATATTTGCCTTCAAGGTTGGGATGACGGGGTTTGATACCGACCGACTATATATGAATAGTTCTTACTCATAGTTGCTGATCATCCTAACTCCAGGCGAACACCTTAAAGTCTACCCTCATTCGGTCCCCTTAGAGTACATAGTTTATATGTTTTGGTAGTCATTACTGACATAAATCAAATTAGTAAATATGTCATTAATCTCGCTCCAAAAAACAAACTAATATTTTAATGAGCTGCCTGCTAATGCTGTCACAAATCATGGTAAAGCTGTGTGTTTATATATGTTTGTGGTTGTTATTGTAATATGTAATTTGCTTAATGAATTAACCACACACTAATAGTGCTGTGATGGAATATAATGGCCTAATCATGCTATCCTGATCCATTAGCCCAACATATTACATGGTATATAACACAACCTTACTTACCTGCACTCAACACAACAGAAACTGACCTGTGATACATTTATATATAAAGAGCTATGATTACCAGCGTGCATGGTTTGAATAGTTTAAACAATATTGCTCAGAGAAGTATTTTTAGCTCTTTATCTCCATTACGGATACGCTGGTAGCCAAAGCTTGTTGATGATTTTGGGCCTACGCGCCCTTGAAACTAATCATGTGATGAATACACTTGGAAGCTCAGTTTTGTTTGCAGGTTCACAAGTAGTTAATAGAGGAGTAAACAGGGGACAGAACAATCCATGCACATCATCATCAACATCATCAACATCCCCTCTCACTGAATAAAAAAAAACACAACATCAACAGAAGAAACAAGAACAGAACATGCCAGATTCAAGACAAAAGTTATATTTTTAAAAAGGAAAAAAAAACATGAAACAACAAATGACTCGCTCACACCTCACTGAGTCCTGCACAGAAACAACCAAGTTCAATATACACGGGACCAAAAAACAACTTGTCACATGGGCACCAACACAGAGCCACACGAGAGAGACAGAGAGAGGTCACCGTGTGTCACCACTCATGTTGCGACTTGTTTGTTTCTGTGCAGGTCGGTGCTGTGGTGACGGGCTCATCCCCGGCGACCCTCGCCGTTCACCACCGCTAGGGTAAGTGCAAGATGTTATCTTGTGTGTGGCAACTTGCTTGAGAGGTTGCGCGGAGGTGACTAAGCAATAGGTATGAGGTATCTGTAACTGCGAGAGTCGTCCGTAACTTAGCTCATTCAGAAGAGAATGGGGAATACCCTCTAAAACCTCGTTACATACACAAGGAACACGATGATGAAAGAAACTGTTTTTGCTACTGTTATCACTAAACTTTTTTACGTAGGTTCTTGAGGATGTTTCTTAACAACTATTCGATGAATATAAGTTAAGTTCAGTTCAAGGAGAGACCTTCAACAGCAAAAATAATTGAAATGGCTTCAAAGAACCTACAATAATTAATGAAGACCCCAAAATACCCTACAATTGTATGACTTAATGGTGTTTGTCATTGAAAGGATTGAAAACGTGTCCTCGAAATATTATTTGATGATTATTATATCGTTGATAACTAATTGAAGCGACATATTTATTTTGGTTTTATGGCTTGGACAGAAATGAACATTGGAAATTATTGAAGTGCCAGTCTGTTGTTTTATAAACCAAATAAATTTAAAACCTTAACAAAATAGAAAAAAGAGGGCTTTAATTAATAAGTTTATGTTGTGGCGTTTCGAACATTTATATAAGTAAAACGACACATGTATCATACATTACATGCCATTGTGTTGGTTTCGTACAATTAATAGAAATAAATTGGAAAGTCATTCCACAGTTATATTAATTGAACGTCTTATCATTTTGTTATACTACACTTTCACAGACATTAGTGGACTTATTTGTTCGCCATTATTTTAAAATAAATTGTAAGGTGCCCCGCACAAACTTTTTCTTATTTTAAAATAAACATTTACTAAAAACTCTTTTAAGATTTGGGAAACTAAACAATATACATTACTGCAGAAACATTTCACCAAAGAGCGTAGATGAAATAATATAATCCACTATTCAGTTTTACATATCAAATAGCTTAGTGAAAAAAAATCCCATTTATTTGCTTGTAGCTCTAAAATATATTTCAAATAAAATATTTATTTTTAAAACTACTACACTGTTACAGTGATCAGTTATTTAGTATCTCAAAGAGTTGCGGAAATATGCTAAAAAAATTAATCTATGTTTATTTAAAGTACCCCTACTCCCATGGATAAATTAGAGTCTTCATTCTATTTGTTATCTAAGCTAGTTTCTAGATAACAGAATCTAATCAAAATCATTAGAGCAGATTTCGAGAAAATCTATTTTCTCTTTTTTTCTTCATTACTTAACCCTAATGTTAGGGTTAAGTATTTAATTTCATAAACTCCTTGGAGAAACCCTATGAAAACCCTTAATGCGTCGACATTTATCAAAATCTCGCTAATTTTTTTGACTATCATAATATTTCTCTTTCCAAGGGAAATAGATAAATTAAACAACATATGTAAGCACTGCCCATTACGTGTAGATCTACCTACATCCTTAACATCCATGACTGAGGCCAGCGTCTATTCTCGCTTCATGCTCATTTCACCCTAGAGGAAAATGTATTACTAAAATAAAATATATTTAAATTTGGAATAATGAAGGGTGGTAATTAAGTGTTGCTACAGTGCGAAGCGGCTCAGTTTGCTGAGATAATAAAATGGTATTTTGAATATTCATCAAAGCAAGCACATTAAAACTATAATACCAATTGTGGTGAAAGATTTATACTTTATTTCTCTTCTAAGACTGTTGAACAGCATACCATACAGGGAGGATCTGGAAAACACAGGAAATTGTTGGCCTTCAAGCTCAAATCAGCTTGGTTTAAACATCAATTACTTAACTTGGCACCACTTAGTTTTGTGAAAAATGAAATTTAATTCTTCCGTGCTTCAATCTTTTTGTTTGTAAAAATATACGAATTCCTTGTTGAAAACACAGGTAAGTTTGTAGTAAGAAAATTTACAAAAGCATTTAGATTCTTTTTTTTAACTATCACCCGTTCAGGCTATACGCTTTTTCTTTTTTTAAAGCTTTTGGCGCTTCGTTTTTGCTATTGGCGTAGTTGCAGTAATGTTTTGTCTGACGCCTTCGCTCTCACTCCTTAGCGTGTCTGCCTACTAAACTATAGGTTTCACACACTAACAACAGATCTTGCTCTTAAAATCATATAATTAATTAAGGTTTGTGTTTTTCCTTAAAATAATGTCCTTGAACATAGTCTAAGATTACGTGTCTAATGCGAATGTTTGAACACCTTTATTAAGGACACATAGTTAATTCTGTGATTAATTTTTAAATCGAAAATAAAAATTTAAGGAGCTAGAAACTATCGAATACTTAAGTTATCTTACTAGCTTGGTGGTTTGCTTGATGGAAGATGTGTTTAGCTGCAACTACAAGCCTCCGACTGTAACGTGCCGTCTCCCGGTCAAGCAGCTTAAATATTGATTCTGTTCGCATAAAGCGCCTTAAGTGCTAAGCCGAGTCCACACTTGTATCACGTCTTCTTATCCTATCCGCGTCGCGATTAGCGATGTAGAAAGTTACGATGCACGCGGACAAGTTTGAGACTAGATTTCGGCGGATGTGAGCCATGATTTCTATCATTCGTGTGTTGTAGCGGGGGAGTGAGAGAGTGGAACTGGTGAAACCCCGACTCGCGGGAGTGTTTGTTTCAGAGAATATCCAGACAAGCTGTATGTTCCAAACTGGTGAAACCCCGACCCGCGGGAGTGTTTGTTTCAGAGAATATCCAGACAAGCTGTATGTTCCACCCCATGCGACTGCTAAATACCGACCAGAAGCGGGTTACAGCGATCTGATAGGCGTATCGCGTCGAGCAACTGTTCAAGGTGCGTGACGGGGGTATGGTACAATTGTGGACCCTGCTTTAGGCCTCAATCGTTGACCAACCCCCGTTAAAAACTGGTTCAGTTGCCGGGTTAAACTTGTGTTGCTCTCAAGTAGTTATTATGCCGTGCTCCTCTCAAGCATTTGAATATTTAACCCGTGTTCCTCTCAAGCCACTGGATGTTAAACCCTTGTTCCTCTCAAGCCCCTGAATGTTAAACCCTTGTTCCTCTCAAGCCACTGGATGTTAAACCCTTGTTCCTCTCAAGCCACTGGATGTTAAACCCTTGTTCCTATCAAGCCACTGGATGTTAAACCCCTATTCCTCTCAAGCCCCTGAATGTTAAACCCTTGTTCCTCTCAAGCCACTGGATGTTAAACCTTTGTTCCTCTCAAGCCCCTGAATGTTTAACCTTTGTTCCTCTCAGTTCTCTGAATGTTTAACCCGTGTTCCTCTCAAGACCCTGAATGTTAACCCCTTGTTCCTTTCAAGCCCCTGAATGTTAAACCCTTGTTCCTCTCAAGCCACTGGATGTTAAACCCTTGTTCCTCTCAAGCCCCTGGATGTATTAACCCGTATTCCTCCCAAGCCACTGGATGTTAAACCCTTGTTCCTCTCAGCCCCTGGATGTTTAACCCGTGTTCCTCTCAAGCCACTGGACGTTAAACCCTTGTTCCTCTCAGCCTCTGGATGTTTAACCCGTGTTCCTCTCACGCCACTGGACGTTAAACCCTTGTTCCTCTCAATCCCCTGGATGTTTAACCCGTGTTCCTCACAAGCCACTGGACGTTAAACCCTTGTTCCTCTCAAGCCCCTGGATGTTTAACCCGTGTTCCTCTCAAGCCCCTGAATGTTAAACCCTTGTTCGTCTCAAGCCACTGGATGTTAAACCCTTGTTCCTATCAAGCCCCTGGATGTTTAACCCGTGTTCCTCTCAAGCCCCTGGATGTTAAACCCGTGTTCCTCTCAAGCCACTGGACGTTAAACCCTTGTTCCTCTCAATCCCCTGGATGTTTAACCCGTGTTCCTCACAAGCCACTGGACGTTAAACCCTTGTTATTCTCAAGCCCCTGGATCTTTAACCCGTGTTCCTCTCAAGCCACTGGACGTTAAACCCTTGTTCCTCTCAAGCCACTGGATGCTAAACTCGTGTTCCTCGCATTCCTCGGGATTTAAAAACAAAATTTCTCTCAAGCTTCGGGTTGTTAAACCTTTTTTTCACCAGGCTCCAAACAAAAGGTGGTAGGTAGGTTGGTCGATGGGAAACGTTGATTCGATTTTGAAGAGCTCTCACTTTGCCCTACGATTTCGCAAACAGGGTTTCCTGAGCGAATGCACGGAACGTGATCGCCGAAGTGTTGGCTGATTTAATAGAAGGGGTGGCAGCCTGTCCCCTCAAGGGATGAAGAAGACATCGCTATTGGACTGTAAAGGAATTTTCTGGGATGTTACGTGCTGGGTTGACTCTTACGGACATCGGCCGAGAATTCGTATGATTAACACTTTACACGAGTATAAGAAACAAGTTTCTGTTTAACTAAGTTGCATTGCATACAATATTTGAAAATACTCGTACATACGTGCAACTTGATTAAACTTACAAAATAGTTTGTTAATTCTCCTATTCCTATAACGATCTTTTCAACAGAGATGACCTACATTTGTTTTAAAAACATTTGTGAAGGCTGTTTTTTTTTATTATGGCAGGATTGTCCATATTGTTAATATAGTTCAGGAGGCCGAAGTTCGATTTCCAACAACGTGACCCAGGCGTTTTTTTCTATTCTTTCTACAGGTGAATGAAGATTTATTTAATTTAACAATTACTTTCATCCTGCTCCCCTAGGCTAAATAGTTGGACGCTGATGTTCAATATAGGTATTTAAACATACGAATAAAGTATCGATTCAATTAGTTTGTAAAAACTTAATCAAATCAAGTATGACTTTCAACTCTTTCTTCCTCCCATTTCCACCTTACATTTTAAACAATAACCCCTTTCGGGTTGTTTGCCCACAGTACTGCACTAGTACTGCATAATCCAAGAACGCGGAACTACTTTCTTCGGTGGTCTAAACCCTAAGGCATCACTCTTTCATTAGACTGGACTGCCGTTGGTTGGGAGATGGTTTGAATCCCGGTTGGGTTTGCGTAAGCTGATTTTTACCTCATTTGTTGTTTCACACTCTCCGCGTATTTGCGGGTTGCCTTTCTTTTAATTCTTTAATTCAACCTCTTTCATCCTTAACACATTAGCGTAATTAGTACCCGTGCATATAACCTGAACGGGTAACAAGACGAGGTTTAAAAAAAAGGCTTTATTGGAGTGGATTTAAAAGAATTATGCAGCCTGAGCCAATGCAATCGTTTGCACCAGCCCCTACCGGTAAATAACAAATACAAAATGGTGACCTGGCAGTCTAGAGGTGTCATACATACATATGTGATGGGGGTACGTAGTCCAATCCTCGGTCCCAGCACAGATTTATCTGATTGCCAAACCCTTCCTTCACCTCTGACAAGACGTGTATTAATCACAACTTGGGAATGTGTGGAATGTCGGGCCTCCGCCGTGGTTCGGATCCCACGTTAAACTGTAGGTCCTCCATTTCATCTCACAAACAGCCTACCGTAACACATTAACACATTAGTGTAAGTGCGTATAACCCGAATGGATAGTAAGACGCGGTAATGGTAATAATAATAATAACAATAACTAATACAAATATCTCATGTATTTACTTTGTCGATCAATTACCACTCTGACCCGCTTAGATGACTGCATGTTCTAAGGCGTCACTCTAGCAGTAGACTTAACTGTCAATGACGGGGAGATCGAGAGATTTTTCCAAAATGCCTTTTCACACTGTATCCTCGCAAAGTTACACACTTCCTCTAAATATAACCTTTCTCGTCCCTAAAACAATTAGTGTAATTAGTACATAAGGGTATAATCCGATCGTGTAGTATGACGCGGTGCTAAATTAAAGCTACCACTTTGAATTTACATCTTCACATATTTAACATTTCACCTGTTCATGCTTTCATTATTTACTTTTTATTTCTAACCAGAAAATAAATATGCATTATGTGTGGTCCTTTACGACCTGTCCATTATTTCTCTTTGGTTTTTAAACTTTTTGACTTTATTTTTATTGTCTATTTTCAACCTTTAAAAAGGTGTTCTTCTCTCATTTAATCTGGTTGCCCTCGGTGGCGTAGTTGACTAACGCGCTAGTCGTGTTAAGCTCGACCGCCGAGGACGGGGAGATCGAGGTTCGAATCTCGGTCGGGTGAACTGGGGGTGGTTTTTCCTAAATGGTTTTCCACAAATGGTTTTCCACTCTCCCTCCACGCAAATGCGGGTTCACTTCCTCTAAAATTCAACCCTCCCAATTCCTAATCCATTAGCGTAATTAGTACTTAAGCGTATAACCCGAACGGATAGTAAGACGCGGTGCTAAATATTATTATTATTAATAATCTGGTTGCAATTTAAAATGTTGATATAAGGGCTGGGTTACTTAAGTTCCAATAAGCGACAGTAGCCATATAGAGGACTGTCCGGATTGGGTGAAAATTGGAGAAGTTTGCCTCGGGGTCCCAGCGTCCTGCGTGAGCGATCAAACTCAAGCATTCTATCAGAGCGAGTGAATTGACTCAACTATCCTTCATGGGAGGATAAGGGAATTAGTGATAAGCGTTTAAACCGATAATCATAATGGAGTCAAGGAATTATAAACTCTGTCTGAAAGAATATAATGGAGAGTTTAATAATAAAAGAGGTTAAATGAGAAAAAATAACAGGAAGGCCAGCATGATACAAATAATTACATTTTTAACTTAGAGTCGGCTAAGAAAATGTATATCTCTATATAAGAAAATAATTTAAAATATGTATTAAGCTAGGTTAGGCTATATAAAGGGGTTTGTAAGTCAAGTGATAAATACCTATCTCAGTATAAATGAAAGAAACCTTTTGTTTTATAAAATGTTATTACCAAACTTAATATCCAATGCTTTGAGATGAGATAGAAAACATGATGTTAACATAAACTCTAAGTCCCGGATGTTTTCTAACCTATATATTTAGAGCCTCTTAAGGAACTATCTCGTTATTTTTATTTTTATTGAGCATAGCCAAACTATTGCGTCTTTCCTGGCCCACTGTTGATCTTAAGTAGGTTTTAATTCCATTCAACAAACTAAAATTTCGCTTTACTGTTGAAGTATAAACTGCTATCACACATATAGTTTTCAAAAGGCACTCAATGTTTGGAAACACAGACGTAAATCTCCAATCGTCCATTGGCATATTGACTTTTTCGAATTTCTATATCAATAATTCACTCCATAATTTCAGCTCTCCATAAAGTACCTCTCTAGTGTATGGACAAATCCGGATTCAATTGTTTTTGCTGCTTCCATTATCTCTTCATCTGTTAACAATGAATTTTCTTTTGTAGGTAGAATGAAATTGCTTTCTTTTTTCTGAGACATTGAATATCTTCACAACTCGCTTCAGTGGTCAAATGGTTTAAGCCTTTGTTTTCGCATTAGGCTAAACCGCCTATGACAGGAATATCAAGGTTCTAATCTCATTTGCGTGTACTTAAAGGTGGTCTTCCCCAAATGTTTTTACTCTATACCACCACTCAAATTCTAGTACATTTTCTCTAAATTCAGCCTTTCTCATCCCTAACATATTAGCTTAATTAGTACATATGTGTATAACCCAAATGGAAAGTCAAACTTGCTAAAAAAAATCATGTCACCCGCATCGCTCTGGTTTGATCACTCACATAAGCTATATTTAGGCCCCCAACCGCCCGGAAAGTACTGCCAGTCACACAAACGTGCATATGATGATTTGTTTTTGTGTTTTAAAAATGAGAATATTTTTTACTTACATAATATAATTATTTTGTGTAACTGGCCCTGTGGTATAGTGGTCAACGCAATTACCAACCTAGGTCCCCAGGTTCGATTCTCGGCTAGTACCATGGGTAATTTTCCCGAAAGCGGGACTATCCCAAAGGTCTTCTGGGTTTAGTTAGTTAGGTTTAAGAATGTCTATTGGTTTCATACCCTCATACTCACTATCACCATCACCTCATCCTACCGGGACATAGAAAGGATGTACGATTAGTACATTCGGGTGTCCTCTGGACAACAGTACATTAGTACTGGCTAATATTTCCATAAACTGAGAGATGAATGATGTAGCCCCCTCTACCCCCACACACACATTTATATATATGTGTGTGGGGGAAGGGGGTGATATATATAAATATATNACACACACACACATATATAAATGTGTGTGTGGGGGGAGGGGGTGAGATATATATATATATATATATATATAATATTTTGTGTGAAAGAGCCCTTTCCAAATTCCATTTCCCCTAGCCATTCATATATATATATATATATATATACACACACACATATACACATATACTGGTAACCAATTGTTTGGCTGTATGCTGCTCATATTCTTAGCTGCAGCCAGTAAAACGCCAGGATCAAATCCACTTACCTCTTTCTCAATTTCTTGTAAGTCCTGGTACATGCCATTTTATGCAGCAAGCTCTCTTCTGAATTCAAAGTAGTCTCCTTACCATGAGATGGTGAAAGGATCATAACCTATTCTTAAAGAACATGTGGAAGAGGTTTTGGATAATCCACATGAAAAGTTGTGACTTTCCCGAAGTGGATTTTGCGCTTGGCTATCTCTTAACTGGGAATATGTAACATTCAAAGTATGGTCATTACACTATTTTGTGCTGCGTTCCTCTGAAATAAATTTCCATTATAAAGAAACAAACCCAGTAATGGCTTGTATTAAAATAATCTATCTTCATTTACTAAGTATTGACTGTTTAGGGGATTTTTATTATTTATGATAATTTGATACATTCCCCAATTAATTTGCTCTATGGGGTGGGATTGAAGTTGTTTTATTTCTTAAAATTATTAATTTTGACCAGTCATGTGCTTAAGTTATCTGCATTATTGGTTCCATGGTCTAACTATAACTAACAAGTTAGATACATAGACTAGCAAAATTATTAAATTACTTAGGATATAAGATTTCAAATATTTTTAGGAAAAAATTGTTTGAAATGTACATTATTCAAAATAATAATACATACATTTAAGTTATAAAAACCACCAAATTTGGTCCTTAAATCAGCTCCCTAACTAACATAAATTTGAAGCTCTCATAAATATTGCCAAAATCAATGTAAGGCTTCATGTATCTCTTTTCTCCTTTCTACTACTGCTTTTTGCTATATGCCTCTTGATACATTGCTGGCTTAAGGCTGGACTGAGGTAATCTCTCAAATAACTCCTCAAAGATGTCAAATTTGACTAGGCAAGAACTAATTTAATTTCAAAGTGTAGACCCACTATAAATAAAAAAAATTTGACTTGTCAATAAGGGAACCTGGAAAATTATTTTTAAAATCCTAGAGTAGGTAGGTTAAGCTGTTCCAGATAATGTATTTATATTTATAATTTATATATTATATATTTCAACTATATAAGAAGTCTAGCCATTGTGAAAAATAGTATACATTATTTTTGTTCTTTAAATAGCTTTGTAGTGTTCCACATATTATGTTGCTACCAAGAAATTTAGCTAAGGAGTGAACTGTTGGAAATGTAAACTGCAACCATTTTATTGTTTGATATTGGGCACGACACAGGACAGAATCCTAAGTGAGGTCCAAACTGCATCTGGAATTATCCAATATTGAAGGAAGTGGACTGTGAATCGGATACGTTTCCACTCTGCTGATTTTCCTTTGTGTTTTATTGAGGAATTTGGTCACATCTAATTGAAAACGCTTTTATTAAAATTAAGTAAATGGTAAATTTGTCTTCAATGATCAGCATATTATGTGAAAATCCACAGTTACATATTATATGGTGTTGCGAGGCTACCAAATATATAAGTTCTGTCTGTACATGTGAAAGAGTGGAAAAGTAGTAAAACTGATTATTACCAGGGCTTGGATTTTAATGACATTTCATCCTTTTTTTTTCTTTTTTTTTCTGTAGATCACAGACACTGCTCATGTGTATTACTTTAATTTACAGGTTTATAAACACTCCTTTTTCATAATAATTAACTTTAACATATAACACAATATTAAAACTCCCATGCCTTTTTTAAAATATAAAATGCAATAACTAAAAACATTTGTTTTATGCAGTCCAGTCGTGGCATAATCATGCAAGATTTTGTGCAATCTTAGTTAAAAAAAATTTTAATATGGTATTACAGCTATGGTCTTTAGGCCATGTTTCATCCACTCTTGTTAATATCTCCAAGTATATACAATTCTCTAGAATAAAGGGAATTGATTGTGTTGCCTACATTATTAAAAGTAAATAATCATCAATTGAATTTGAGACGAACTATTTACATCCCATGAACCAACCAAGACCTTTCCATTTCATTTTGCACAGATCTATGATTGTGCTGTGCCCTAAATTAGGTTAGGCTTGATTAAGTTATTATTGTGTTGTGCCATAGGCTAGATTTGGTTAGGTTAGGATAGTGTTTTGTCATACTATATTTCACTAGCTGTCGTTTGTTCATCATGAAAACACGTTAACTACTTCTATCGTTAGTGGAACACTACAACAGCCAGGGCAGTGGCCTAGTTGGCACACAACATGGGGCCCAACTCCGGCAACATGTCTTCTCAACCACTCTAACCGGGGCCGAGTTCATTAATGCAGCCTTCAAATTGCATGATAGTGTGGCATAGATAAAGGGTCAACGCTCATCTCTAGATATCACTTTTCTCATTTTTATATTATCATGGTGGTGTAAGTGCAAGCTAATCAGCAAACTCTGATGTCCGCTGGGCTTTTTGGTGTACAACAGTTTATCCCTAAAAAATAAATTAATTTAAATATTTGTAGAAAAATTATACCTGGACAGGGTAATTGAACAGCAGACCTTTGTTTTACCGCTTCAATATCAAAAGTATTTAGTTCAATTTGTCTGTCCAGGTGTCATTAATTTTTCAATATTAATGAATATTTGTTAGGAAAGCTTTCCTTTCCTTGGTCAGAAGCACCCTAAAATTCTTAGCTAAATCTCTATATTTACTTTCTTGTGACCCAGTGGAGAGAGAATTATTGCGATGTCAAAAAATTATAATTCTAAATTTTGAGGGTAATCTACACTTAATGATCTCCTAAATGTGAAAAGGTGTTTTTGCAGTTCTGTTTGTGTGTTTGTACCTCTGCCTAGAGATGAAACCTTTTTTATTGTTTGTGCTGTAACTTTGTATCTTAGAGTAATGTTCCCCTGAGGAGTTTTTGGAATTATATTTAATGGTAAAATTAAAGGTTCAAAGTTGAAAAGAGAAAAATGCTATATTCTTAGAATCCTCTCTAATAATTTTGATTAAAATTCATATTTATACACTGTTTGGTGCATCTAATTTTTCCACAAAAATTACTTAGGTATTTTACTTACGGAGATATCTCCAATTTTGATATCTCTGCAACTCTTCGATATACTAAATAACTTAACATTGTAAAGGTATTTTACTTACGGAGATATCTCCAATTTTGATATCTCTGCAACTCTTCGATATACTAAATAACTTAACATTGTAAAGTTGTTGGACTATTAAAAATAATAAATAAATTATTTGAAATTTTTTTTTTATAAAATTAATAGCATTCATGCTATAAGCAAATAAATATTTTTGAGGTCTGGAAAATTGATTGTTATGCTATTTGGTGAACAGAGATGTTACTTTTTCGTCAATATGTATTTTTGATGTATTTAATTTCTTTTATACTCTTCGGTGGGATGTGATTATCTTTTTTCATTGATGTTTCTGCAACACTGTATATTATTTCGTTTCCCTTATCTTATAAGTTTTAAGTAAATGTATCTATTTTTAGGTAAAGGAGCTAGAAAGTTTGTATGGTACCATACTTCTCTTTTTTACTTTATCATAAAGAAACTATTGTACATAGTTGGGAAAATATTTTATCTTTAAATTATAATGAATCTTGATTTTTTGTATGCCCCCAAACAAACAAAAAATTGATGTAACAGGGTTGATATGCACTTGGAATAACTTAAAAAGTTGAGGAATTTTGTGTGACAGTAAAAATTTAGGAACATTTTAAAAATTTGCTGGAATATTCAAATATGTTTTCCGATTGTTTTATAAATATGAAGTACCGGTAGACAAGTATAGTCCAGTGTAAACTATTAGATTTTCCCTCAAAAATGTGATTTTGCGAAGAGTACTTATATATTTATTTGTCTTTGATAATAATTATATGAGTAAAAAAAATATTTTCTATGGAAGACCTATTTAACTTGTTTTTAAAATAATCCAAACTATCATAGACTACATGAGGAAGTATGTGTGATTGTGTCACCAATTTTTTTCTGCGCGTGATTTGTTTGTACCTTTGATTGTTCGTCAAATAATTCTAAATTACCTTTTAGGGTCATTTAAAAGCTACTCCTAAAATATTCAATAAATTGGAAAATGACGGGAACTAAACCGAGGTATTTATTTGGCTTAGTACGCCAATGCTCTAACCACTGAGCTATCCAGGAGTCGTCCCCTGCCCAAGGTCATTCTTCACTCATATTTTAAGAAAGAGTCTGTGATGGACGTGTGGAAATCGTCAGCTACATATGAGCGATCATTTAAGATCTTGAGCTATCAGATAACGCACCCATCTTCGACTTGAGAGGACTTTATTCTGCCAATAGTACAAATGACAATTTGTACGAATGCGCTTATCATGTTGGATTAACTGGCTATTATATTTATTAATCACGGCTATAGCTGCATCTAAATATAATATTTTCTAGCCAAAGGCCCTGCTGGATTCAGTTCCCGTGGCCGGGTATCATTTCTCAATTTAAAGAATATGATATTTATATGCGGCTATAACCGTAATTAACAAATATAATAGCTTGGATATTGAATCCATACACCACAAAATGGTATCTTAGTTACACACATTTAAGGCTAATCTTGTCTCCTTTTCCCTCTACACTTTTGAGTTGTGAAATATCGTGGCTTTAATTAAAAGTGTGTCAAACGTAAGCATCCCCACACAACCTGACACTGTCTACAATTCCGCATGAACTGCAGGAAGATGAATTTGTTCCACACGATAAATATTCTCTTATAAATATTTTAATGGGAATAAATGGCTCGCGTCTTTCAGAAATAGTCCACTGCCCAGGTTGAGGGGTGCGTGTCCTAATTACCAATCTGAATAGGTTAGCTTTTAGATATTTTTCATTCGCATACTCCTATTTATTCTCTTTTCCTGCCACCTTAAACCCACCGCCCATAGACCTGCATTTCAAATAAAGGATTGCTCTAATCCCGCAATAAAGTTTACTTTATGGCTTTACCTAATAATCTCTTAAAACGAACCTTCTTTCTATTTCTAGGTGTTAAACATAAAAACAATGCAGTTTTAACCAGGGCTCCTAATTGGTAAGCCGGACAAAAATAAGGAAATCCAAAGTTTATTCTATCTGAATTCATGTTTGAAGTTTGGTTGAAATTTATCATTTTTCCCAAAAACTACGAATCCATAGTAACCCTTTATTTTAGTATGGTAAAAGCCCCTGCCGATATCTGTGTATACAATAATTTCGGAAAATAGTTCCATTATCAACACTTAATGAAACTATAAACACTTAGTAATTCATATTGTGCCTTACTTGACTTTTGAAGTTGGAAGAGCTTTTTTTAATTAAAAATAGCAATACATATAGGCCTAATTAATGTTTCAAATAATCACAATTTATTTTATTTTGGTCTAATTTAAAATAATATTAACAAATGTAATACCAACATGTTGTGGAAGAAAGCAAATGCTTTTATAATTGTGTAGAACTAGCGAAGACTGGAAGATCAAAATTATCTTTAGGTGTTATTAATATAGACAAATGCGTAATATGCGGTACTTAAAAAATCTAGAAGATGTTGAGCTGTACAAAAAAATCAACTTTAACAAATATTTGCGTTAGCCATGTAGAAAACGCACAGTTAACTTATTTTTCCTTAAAACTCGCAAGTTGATTATTCTCGAGTCCCTGTCTCTAAAGCCGGGTGTACACGGGTCGAGAAAGTGGTCGAGGTTTCACGCGCTCGCTACCGCGACTACCACTTTGCTCTGTGTAAACGGTGCGAGTTCGTGATCACGACCAGGTTTTTATAATCTAGCAGTGTTGGATTTTCAGCCCGTAGAGAGTCGTGAAGTGAAGAGCTAGGTAGCCTGCTCATATTGTGTAAATATGTCGCGTTGGAGCGATGAGACTGTAATGAAATTCGTTCATTTGTATGATATGATGTCGGGTCTTCAGTTTTAAGCTCCTCACAAAGCGTACTAGGTGATCTCAAAGCATGACGTCTTCTTATCCAACTCCTCACCCACACCTTTCTCCTCTTCTGTTGACAATTTCTTA
The DNA here is from genome assembly GCA_902151455.1 of Timema bartmani. NCBI lineage: Eukaryota > Metazoa > Arthropoda > Insecta > Phasmatodea > Timematidae > Timema > Timema bartmani. Next base: position 53,559 of record CABFWB010000201.1, read on the forward strand.
AAATAGTAGGCCTACACAGTTCTTTGCAAAGCAAATTTGTCACCACAGTAACTCCTTCCACTAGAGATAAATATCTAAATTTTAAACTAGCACAAAATTCACGACTCCTGTTCAACACTTATAAACGCATGTTTCGGTTCGAGTTTACTGAAACCTCAACCATTTTCTCAACCCGTGTACACCCAGCTTTACTCGGACCGCCCCTGTTCGAGTGTTGGCGCGTCAAATGACAGGGAGGAGCTGCATTGAGCAAACCTTGTTCGCAAGGCGCCATCGTATTAACATTGATTTGTGGCTGTGACACAAGACGAGGATAGCGCTCCGCTCATCAATAATTGGATTATATCTTGTCAAAATAGATCAGCCGGGTGATGGAATATTGAAATAATTGGATTATATCTTTTCAAAATAGATCAGCCGGGTGATGGAATATTGAAGCGCCGTCAAGAACACTCGGCTCATCATAGGGCGAGGCTCAAGACTCGAAACAGTAAAATATATATATATATTTTACAGTGTTTGGTTAATAAATATAAATAAAATATATTCGGCTGACGTCAGGGTTTGTCAAAAACCTTTTTACTTAAAAAAGTAAAAGGGTGTTTTCTGAAGTAGATACTACAGTTTATTTTAAAACTGGAACTACTTCTCTATTCTGTCTAAGCTTATAGGCACCGTGCAAAGTGCAGACGGTATTTGAATTCACGGCACGAGCGCGCAAGACGGCCACATCTTTAAGTTTTTGCAAGGTAAATCCGGGAGGCATCCTGTTTACCGCGATCAAATACTCGAAAATCCAAAAATATAACTCAGTTTCTCATAAACTACTTGGATAATCACAGTCGTTTTTCAGAAGTCGTTATAAAAACCTTAAAAGACATGAGAATATTATTAAAATTCCCATATTCCAATTAGTTTGCTTTGAAAAAATTGTTTTCTAATGAAAGAACTACAATGAGGTTTTTAGTGCAGACATATTTTCACTCTGTGTAAAAGTTTTTCCTAATTGAAATAGATGGATAGTATAAGCGTACGAAATGATCATGAACTGAATTTTATTTTGATATAAGACTCATTCTTCTAACACCAATACTTTTCACAGTTTGATGTGTCTAGTTACAAGCTCTTCACGCGCGCCAGGTTTTCGATAAATTGAAGATTGTTAGAAAGACAGGTCCGTCATTCCGTTCCTACATTTATTATTCCTGATCTACTATTATTAGATTTATTATTACTAGCTGTACAAAAATTATTATAAAACTAAAAAAATAGCTTTATATTAGACAAACCAATTTCTTATTATTACTTCCATTATTAAATCACTATTATAATGTCCAGCCTCCCTTCAAGCACAATCGTCAATCAGTGACCGAACCGAATGACGGACCGGTCTATCTAACAATCTTCAGTTTATCGAAAACCTGGCGCGCGTGAAGAGCTCGTAACTAACTAAACACATCAAACTGTGAAAAGTATTGGTGTTAGAGGAATTAATCTTATGTCAAAATAAAATTCAGGTCATGATGATCATTTAGTACACTTATACTACCCATTTATCTCATTTAGGGAAAAACTTTTACACAGAGTGAAAATATGTCTGCACTAAAAACCTAAGTAATTATAGTTATTTCGTTAGAAAATAATTTTTTCAAAGCAAACCAATTGGAATAAGAGAATTTTAATAATATCCTCATGTCTTATAAGGTTTTTATAACCAATTGTGAAAAAGCTACTGTGATTGTCCAAGTAGTTAACGAGAAACGGTGAGTTATGTTTTAGGATTTTCGAGTATTTGATCGCGGTAAACATGATGCTGCTCAGATTACCCTTCAAGAACTTACGAAGTCATTAAGAATCGCGCCACCAATATTGGCGCACATAGCCTATGCGCCCTTTCTTCCTTCCCCTACAATCACCCTTAATCAGGTCAGTAATAAAGAGGAGAAAGAAAACTAAGAAACTTCTTATCCCCAAAGTAAAGAGGAAAGATTGCTGCTAGTTCTCAAATATATAAAACTTTTATGTTGTGAGCCTATCAAAAAATTACTCTTATTTGTTTAGAGGAAGGCTAAATCTAGAGCCCTTTTTCATCAAGCCTAGTCTTAAAGGTCCGCAAATATGTTTAACAAATCGGTGAACAGGAGCTAATTCCATACATTTTTTCTGTTAATAAAACTAATGAGGTTGATGTATGAAAAAGAGCCCTGTTCTAATCTTTCTAATTTTATTTTGGCGTGAGTCATATTTTGAAATGACGCATTGTAGACTCAAATATTGCGATAGAGCTGAACGTCTGTGCGGCAATTTCTCGCTTACTGAGGCGGCCTTCTTAATATAATATTGATATAACATATATCATATTTCATACAGCTGTGGGTGGGTAGACTAAGGCATCAATATAGTTTGTACTTGTTTGCCGGTGGCGGGGAATTTGAAGTTTGAATCTTAGCCGAGTCCAGATAGTTTTTACCTAAATTGTTTTCCACTCTACCAGCATGCAAATTCTGGTACAGTTCCTCAACTATATCCTCTTCCAATCCACGCTACTAGTGATAATATATGGGCAGCCCGGACGGGTAATAAGACTTGGAGCACAAACAATAAATCATTGGGTCACAATTCAATATATTTATTTATATTATTATTTAGCACCGCGTCTTACTACCCGTTCGGGTTATACGCTTGAATACTAACTACCCTAATGGGTTAGGAATTGGGGTGTTTGAATTTAGAGGAAATGAACCCGCATTTGCGTGTAGGGAGAGTGGAAAAGCGTTTAGGGAAAAAAAAACTTAATTTCACCTGACCGAGATTTGAGCCTCAATCTCCCCATCCTCTGCTGTCTAGCTAACATGAAACTAGCGCGTTAGACAACTACGCCACCGAGGTGGGTCTCAATTCAATATAAATTGTAGAGTAATATTGTTTGAGGATATCGATCCTATTTGTTCTTAAAAAATTATAGTAAAAAATTGGCAATGCGTCTTACTACCTTTTCGGACTTAACGCATTTGTAATAATTACGCTAGTAATTTAAAGATGGGTAAGGTTTAATTCAAGTATACCCGCATTTGCTTGGAGTGGAAGTGGAAAATCGTCCTCAGTGCATCCTACCAGGATTCGAACCCCGTTATTGGCAGTCAAGCCTATTGCGAGAGTGACGCCTGAGACCGAAATGGATGAACCTAGAAAATTTTCGGACAGAATAAATACCGAGAAATGACAATTTTGAATAACATGCAAGTATTGTATGCCAATATAAAATAGGAATTATGAGACCTTGTGTTTCCTCCGAGCGTTGAGGGCTGAGGAGGAGGAGGGTGGGGGGGCACCAAAAGATATCCCGGTGGGCTGATTTAATTTGAGCAGGCGTGAGCTGAGAATACTTTGAACTAAATGAAAATAATTCAGTATTGAATTATCTTTTTGTCAGACACGCTCGCCCTCCCCCACCACCAAGTTTTTCATGTCGTCACACGCTCGACCCCTCTGTTCGTCCTGTGTAAAAAGTACTGCAGACACGGTGTTGAGTTGCTTTTTTCCTAAATGGTTTTCCACTTTCCCTCAACGCAAATGTGGGCTCATTTACTATAACCTCAACATTCCCACCTCTACCTCATTAGCATACGCCCGCATATAATCAGAACGGGGACGTGAGGTTAAAAAAAAAGCTTAGAATTAATCTGTACCTCGATTAGCTTACGAATGGTCGTTTGGGCACCTTTTATCAAATACAAACATAATTTGTCATATAAGGCTTTTTCTATATAAAACATTGGGGGACAGATGGCCCACATTAGTGTTTATTGCGCTTAAGCCCCTTTTACAATAATAGTAATGTGAGGTTCAAGTATGGACCCAGACTAATTGCGCTAATTAGATAAGGTTGAATTTATAGGAAGTGTATCCGCATTTGCGTGGAGGGAAAGTACAAAGCCATTTTGGGAAAACCACCCTCAGTACACCCGACTGTCATCAACAGTCTAGTCTAACACGAGAATGACGCCCTAGACCATGCAAACATCAAACTATGACCCCCATCGTTAAATACATTTTGTGTCAAGTATAGTACTTAGGCTTCCACTGTTTTCATTTAACGACGAGTCTAGTCATCACTGAGTAGGTCCCGTAGTCATCTGGCTTCAGAGAAACACAACTGTTAGTGTTTGAGCATGAAATATGCACAAGTAGGTTTTTTTTTATTAGTTTACGATGACTTGCTACGCCCATTTCTGATTTCACCACGAGTCAGCATTGGGCCTCTGCTTTATTTGTTGACTATAGTGGTGGATGTTTTTGAGCTATTATCTCATTTACATTTGCAAATAGTAAAAATATAAATACTTCACTAGTATAATAAACAAATAAATATATGAGTAGAGCTTACACGGAAAGGTACGGTCAAGTGGATTTATATATTTATGTTATAAGGGTCCCCCCCCCCCCACC
>CABFWB010000201.1:58058-71912 GCA_902151455.1 Timema bartmani
CACACACACACACACACACACAAATCAATCTCAACTTCCAACTTGATGACTCGAACTGAACTCAGAAATCTTACTGCTTGATTCTGTTTCCTTGAGAACACATTATAACGTTAGCTTGTAGTTGTGAGTACAATCTGTTCTTAGGCTCTTTTCACATTGGAACACCTGTGTCCGACACTTCATTGGCAACAAACTGGGTAGCATTTTAGTTTCTATTCACTATTTGACGATCTAAGGCATCCCAAATGACAAGACAACTTTCTATATCGCCTATTAAATGGTGTTAGTCTAATCAAGAAACACAGCAGTGTTCTTGGCATCAATTCAACAACCGACTACTTGCTGCTAGTTGTCAGTACCACACACAGTGTTCGTCACCTGTGTCTCAGTGTGACCGCTCCTATTGAAACGAATGTATCTCAAGCGGTGTCCCGTCCGGACACGGTGACTATGCCCGTCACATGTAATGAAGCTCGGACACTAAAGTCACTGTGACTGGGTCAGACAGACACTGCAGTGTACCGGTGTGAAAAGTTGCGATTCAAACAAATGTATTGTGGTGTCTCATTGTGAAAAGGCCTTAATGTGCATGGCTGGTGTGTGTTACAGGTTTGAAGCAGGATACACCCTCCTCCTCGGGCAGAGCCGCCCCGCTGCTTGCAGAGCCTAGGTTCGGTGCCGGACCACAGCCCTACAGTGAGTGAACTCATTACCTTATCCTTGTCTCTTTCTGCATGGCATGCATTGAAAACGCTAGAAATGGGATTCATATGGAGGACTTGGGTGACCTTAAGTTGGTTTTAGTTTAACCACCGTCCTGTGACTGTCTTTTTTTGTTGTGTGTGTGTGTGTTTGTGTTGGGTTTTTTCCTTATTTGCTATAAATATTTAATTTTTCTAACAACTTTATTGTTTATGCTAGTGTGTCTTGTTGGTTGCCTCATTGGTACTGATCCTCTGTACAACTTTTTATATATGAGGAGTATGCCAGTAAGTTGTTGGCGGCCTAAGTGAAGTATCTCCAATAGCTTAGGCTTACATTCACCTTCCCGAATCTCCTTACGTCCAAAAATGTTTTGGTTGAGTTTTGTCCAACAACATCAATATATCTCACTACTTGTCCGCCGTGTGGTTTCTGGTTTGGTTCCCTCTTAACGGAAGTCGCTTGCAGCGAGTTGTCAGGGTTTCTTATAGCGTTCGTTGCGTCACCGCTCAAACTAGTATGTGGTCGATGATACGAAAATCGATAGCGAAGAAAAAAAAATGCCCCTAAATTCCCGCGAACAAAATATGTACCTCAATGTGAGTTGATTCATAAAGCTGAAAATTGTCGCAAAACTATTTTTGTTTCAAAATCAAAATAGTTTAATCTAAATGTGACCCGAAAGTAAAATTAGTTATTTTTGTACACCTTATTGGTGTACCAAATATCCATTTAAATTATCTCAACACCGCCGATGACGGGTAGATTTGGGTTTGAATCCCGGTTGGGCTTATTGTGGAGGGGGGTTCTTACTAATGGTTTTCCACTCTCCATCCACGTAAATGCGGGTACATATCCTATAAATCCAACCTACCTCATCCCTAAAACATTGGCATAATCATTACATATGTGTATAGCCCCAACGTGCAGATGCGTTGTTAAAAAACTAATAACCTGAATTATTTTTAAGGTTGGTTACAAATTTAGCTCCAGCTTTGGGTATGTCCTTTTTCTTTATTCATATCACGTCCAATGTATTATAAAACTAAGCAGTATACAAATTATTTTTTAATTTTTACAGGGTGGCTATTTTAGTAACATTGTTGTGGCTTATTGTCTTAGAACCGCCTGGTTGCATGATTGGATGAACTTTAAGAAAGCCGCTTGTTATTTTTCAACTAATACATTATATATTGAAGTTTCTTCAGTTAGGACTAGCTCCTTGCACTTGACTTCCCGGGTTGTTTTCCAGGGAAACGTGGTCTTTCAGCTATGATAGTTACGAATATGCTGACGCGGGCTATTTATATACTTTTCTAAATCAAGTTGATAATCCTGCGATTTGTATTCTAATTGGCGCGTAAAGGTGCGTGGCAGCTGGACCCGCGCCAAGAAAACAGTTTGCGAATGAAGCAACATCGTCCAGGCTTTATTAGTATAACTCTGTGTCATCTTGATGGGACCCTTAGCTTAGATCAAACACAGGGGAATACTCCCCCCCTTTCTTTCCTAATATATGACTACCGATACTCGTAAAATTTAGAATTAAATGAGCTCTTACCCCCTCAGACCACACACCCTCTTTTTTTTTTTATTACTGTCATCGCTGGGGTTTTTGAGTCGCTCTTCCTGTCGGGAAGGTGTGATCTATGTTTGAGCACGTGTTCACCAGCATGTTAACATGGGAGTCTCTTCTGGCTTCCTGGTAATGTTTTCTGTCTTTTGCTCCTGAGTCCTGGGACGGGAAGAAGCCCTCTCTCTCTTTCTTCCTCCCAACTGTTCTCCTCTGAGCGTGTGACTCACTGGCTCTTTGAATGCTGTTAATGGACCGGTGTGTGTGTGTGAGGGGGGCTATAAAATACCACCCGCTTCCTCCTGGGTCACATTGCCAAGCCATAGCGTTCTTTTGTGCTCCCATTTCTGACAGCATTGTAATTGTCCTATTAATTGAGTCGCAGGACTAGAAGTGACTAATGCTTGTATTAGTTATTTTAATTTAAATGGTCTCTCACTACGTGGAGATTGGGGTTTGAATCCCGGTCGGGTCTACTAAAAGTGTTTTTCCTCAATGGTTCCTCACTCTCCTTCCACGTGAATGCAGGTAGATTACCTCTAAAATGATTCCTTCCTCATCCCTACCCCACTAGAGTAATTTATCACATGTGTACAATCTTATGTAAAAAAAAACTTTAATTATACAAGCATGAATAAGTGAGCGCTTGTTCCGTCTGGTTTGGTCCTAAACTTCTTCATTGGAGATGTTTATTAAAAAGAGTGGTTTTCCTTTATCTCTCCAGGGGAATGTTTGAACATAACTTTAGTTGGACCATGTCCCTTTCTGTGTTTATGGTTTTAATTTAAATGAAATTTTCTCGTCGTTGGGAAATCGCAAATGGAACATTGTCTAATTTTGGTTGAAATAATGTTAAGGAAATGAGCTGGTGAACCATTCTCCATAGGCGAGTGCTAATTCATTTCTTACAGTCTGTTTCACCTCAAACCTATACTTATAAATCATAATAAACTTTAAAAGGTTATAAACCAGAGAAAGGAAAAAATATCATTAGAAGCATAATTATGTCTATCTAGAGTAGGAAATATGAAGAAGAAGAAAAATATTTGAATTGCAAGTAAATGCTTTGCAGTTTCAAAGAGAAGAGTGAACATTTATTTATATTTGTCGACGGAAGAGGGGGAGTGTTATCAGCAGGTTGTATTTATCGCTTTTGAGTTTCTTTTAAACTTGTCCTCTCCCAAGAGGCTCCCTTTGAAGTGAGGCCCATATGGCCCTCGCCTAGGACTGCCATACAAAATTAGTCTACGATTTCAAATTCATGTTGGGTTAATATTTGTCTTACTGCCCATCTGGGCTATACGCATACATACTGATTACGCTAATGTGCTAAGGGATGAAGAAGGTTTAATTTATAGAGAAGATACCCACACTTGCTTGGGAGAGTGGAAAATCAATAAGGAAAAAACTTCAGTACACCAACCGGGATTCGAGCCCCTCTCCTATTCACCGACATTCTAGTCTATTGCTAGAATTACGCCATAGAGCAAGGGCTCTTGACCGAAGGGGTATGGGAACCAAACATTGGGGATATGGGACTCGTCTCCGAACAATTTTTTAAAAAGTTGTTCGATTATAATAAATTATAACCGTTATCAATACGAATTGTGCATGTAACTTGAATGGTTAGTAAGGCGCGGTGCTACAAAAAAAATACGTATTGTGATTTGGCGTTTTTCTATAAATGTGATAAAATCCTTATGATATTCTTTCAGATGTTCTATTCCTAGTTAACCATGTAAAGTAAAACTAAACTTGAGATTGTATTACTATTTTCTTTAATCTAAGCTGCCTGGAAAAATGGGAATTCCTTCTGGAAAACCTGAAAAATACAGGGAAATTGGTAGTAAGAAGATAGTGGCAACCCTGTATGGGGACATTTTGGACAATCCGTTGAGGGTCTGTGATCGTAAAAAGGTTAAGGATCCCTGCCTAAGAGCATGCAGTCACCAAAGCGGGTGTTATTAATATTGTTGCTTTGATTGAAGGAGACCTACTCCAGGGTTGACGTGTGTTTTCTGGAGCTAATAAACTGTCCCCTCTCTTTCGTTTTGATGGATAGATGGTTGGTTCTCTGCTTTCTATTTCAATCTCTTCACATATCCTCAGATGTGGGCGGGTCGTCGCACATGCCTCTCGCTTTCACAAAATCTTAGTGTTGCGGCGCCTTTTTTTTTCCTCGACCCCCGAGAAGTGACAACCTCAGATGGGTGGCACACGGGGCAGGTGTGAATGACGGCGGAACTTGTCGGGTACAGAGATGAGGTAATTCGCGGAGGTCCTGGGTACGAATAAAGCTTTGCCGGAAATAGAAAGCAGAATCTGCTTGAGGGGCGCAGCATTTCACAAGTTGTATGTTGAAAATGATTAAAATAGCAAATTATTATAAACATATTTTATTTTCTGCACTGTATAAACATATATTTTAGGTCATTGTTGCGATAGATGTTTTCCAATTATAAAGCTGTGTCGTGGCACAATCCAATACATCGATACACATGCTTTACATAAACGGGTTATTTCAAATCTCCTGCCAAAGCCACCGAAACTGTCTGCCTGCTTCTAGATTTACAGCGCACGCGCTTTCAAATGCAAAGGGATTTTGAGATTTGATTAGTTCTCCCGTGACGAAAATCTTCAGGCAGTGCGGATGAAGTAGAGATGAGTTGAACTTAAGCAGAACATCTCGTACCGATTATGTGGAAATCTTTTGACTGGCTTGGAGCTCGTCACGTGGCCTCGTTTGTCTTGCGTTTGATTTTTGGCGAACATGTGAATCACAGTAATCCGGTCTAATTGGCCGCGTCTTGACAAGAGGCACACAGGGGTGAACTGGAACACCGTCAGCGATTCAAAGTTTGCCCCTAACACTTAAAGCTTTAGGTGGGAGAACGCGAGAAAAAGGTCAATGTTTTTGCTGTTTTTATAGCAAAACTTTTTTTTTTGTTAAAAGAAATCAAATAATTCTCTAGTAGAAGCATAAGAGTTAAATTTTCTTTACATGATGACCTCAACCGTTCTTTAATATCTGTCAAGGGTGTCCTGGAATTTAATGACAACTTTTTCTCTTAGTTTAAAAAAATTTGTAATATAATGCCGCTATGCTCATGACAGATACTCATCAACTGTTGAAATCACCGTGTGAAGAAAATTAAACTCTATATCTGTACTGGAGCAATATTTTATTCATTTTAGCCAACAAAAATGTTACTGCTATAAAAACTGCAAAAATCCTACCCTTTTCTGTTCCCAGCACCCCCGCCTTCTATACATTCAATTATTAGTAATTATTTCTATTAGATTGTAATGATTAAAGCTGAGGGTGCCCAGAATCCCACTACACGTCGTTTGGGGAGGTCATTGACGTCATGAACGATCCCGTTTGTGGAGTCTTGAATACAGTTTATTTGGACAACGTGCAAGCATTTGCTTAGTGCATACTTAATGTTATTGACTTTGCCATACCACTGCCAGGTGTGCACGCGTCATGCTCACTTAGTCTGGAGACAGGGGGTTCGGGGTTCGAAAACAGACTCTATGTACTGTTGGTGGCTTACCACTCTTCCTACACGCCATTACGAGTAAATTTCATGTATTATATAGAAGGGGGAGAATTTAACCGCATCCGGTCTGTTTCGAACCCCGACCCCCCTGTCACCAGACTAAATTAACTTGGCAAGGCTATGTGAACTTTTTTACACATACAGATTTTAATTGACTGTATATAACTTTCACACATTTAATTTATTTTTATTTTTTCAAGGCTTATTTCTAACCTACATAGTCGGGAAGTGTATCTCTACTCCCTTTCTTGGCCCAAGCGCTTGAAAGCGCTCGCCGTTAATTTATCGTTCCCGGCCTGAACGCTCAAAAGCGCTCGCCGTATTTCGGCACTCTCTAAGCCATATGTTGGGCTATTTACTAACTATTTTATATTTAGTTGTTATTTTTTAATATAGAGGTATATCTCGTATTAAATTTATTATTTTCTTAGCGTTGTTAGTTTAACTGTTAGTTTTGCTTTAGAATAGCCTCCTTACAAGATGATATGATTGTTTTGGAGCTAAATAAAGACGTATCTGGCAGTGAATCTGATAGTTCTGACGATAACAGTATTGCTATTGAGTGTAATAATGATAATGAAGATCTTGACTTATTTGATATAAGTGATGGTGATCTGGAAAACAATTTAAATGGGGGTAGTGATTGTGCTGCTTCGGTAAGGTGTTTTCAACCACCTTTGTTGACATATACTGACAGGCTACAATTTGATGTTCCAAATGAATATGTGGGCAATACTAGTCCTGTGCATGACTTACCTGTAGGTTCCATTGAACTATGTTATATTAAACAAGTGTTAGGTAATAACATTTTTCAGCACTTTGCTGAAAATACAAATAATATTCCAAGTTTAGGCAACAAATAATAGGTAAAGTGGATCAAGAGTGGTATGAAACTACTGAGGAAGAAATGATGGCCTACATAGGAATATTGGTTTTTATGGGTGTATTTGATTTGCCAGAAACATCTGATTACTGGCACAGCTCAGACATTGAATGCCCTGTAATTTGTAAATGCATGACATGACTTGCCCCTCCGCAGAATTGATTGTTTTCTTGAATACCACCAGAAAAGGTCAGTTGGATTTGAAAACTAATTGTAAATATAAATTAAATTATTTGTTAGAACTATAATATGTAATATAATGTCAATGCGATCCCTAATATAATAAGTTGTTTCTAGGGATTTCAACGTAATATGTTAATTACATCCCGGGTTATTGCTTATAGCATAAGCCCATGTGCAACTTTCATGTTATTAAAAATAAAGGAGATAGTGGTGGGGAATTGGGCTCTTATAATAGAGCCGGAAAAGGGAACTACGACATGTTTAATTTAGCTTTAACACATATATGACCGCCTCCATGGTCTCGTGGTCAGAGTTCCTGGCTGGCTACAGATCTAGAGATCCTGGGTTCGATCCCCGGCGCTTGCAGACTTTCTGTGAAGCACTGGCTCTGAAACGGTGTCTAACCCAGCCTCATGAGAATAAATTAGGAGAAACTTGAATGGAAAAGTAGTGGCTCTTATCTAGAAAACTGAGATCAATGGCCGGAGGGTTTGTTGTGCTATCCAGATATATCGGCACTATCTCAAGGGCAAATGCAGGCTGACGCCATGTAGTTTTCAACCAAACGCATAGTAAAGTGCGGGGGGAAATAAAACTTTTATCATTTGCACTAGTAAGTTGTGAAATGTCACTTTTCAAACTTAAATATATCATCAATGTTCATGTCAGAATACACTGATGAGTAAATTGAGCTTATTAATGACATATCATCAAACTTAGTTTTACTAAGGCCTGTTCTTTTCATTTAAATTTACTAAGAGTAAAAATAAAAACACTTAAATGGTATGTAAACCATTACATCAAATGAAGTATTACATTGATCTCATACTGAAACCTAATGACAGTGATATTTATATAGAAATGCTGTATTTGTTATAGTTTTTAAATATGGTAAAACTGTTTCACTGCTCTCAAATATTCTATCTCTTTTAAGAAGAATACATAAATCCGCACCACTATGCGACGTCTGGTTCAATCTGTGGTACCTACAATCCCATTTTCATAAGAAGAGCCTTCCTTATCTTACCGATGCGAACGTTACTAGATATATTTGCACGTATGCATACGCCAAGTCATATGATATGTAGCAATCACTTTTGTTAGCTATTATCTATCAATACCTATAAAATAACACTAATAAAATGTTATCAATGTTGGCAAGAAACTTTATATTTTTTATAAGGTTCTTCCGATGAAAGTTGGTACGCATCTAAGTTTGGGGTCGGCTGTTTGTTTTCCCGTGCTGCTTAAAACTTGCCAGTACACCCCTGTTGAGAGGGGAGAATGAGGTCTTTGCTGTGAGTCACCTTCTTCTACTTGGCTACCGCTCGACTTTTTTTTTTACAGGTAACACCTAGCATTATCATTTGTCAAGTGCGTTACATAACAGAGCGCGCTTCGGGCCAAAAAAAATAGTTGCGCTCCCACGTGGGTTTTGCTATGGGCCGTGTATAAGATGATTCACTTAAAAGACGTACCAACACTCGCTTGGAGTGAAGATGGGAAGCTTCTTCTTTATTGGAAAAACTACACGTGGTTGATCGTACACCAGGGTGGGTCTGGCACGCTAGCCGAACAGGTTGAGGTATGCCTTGATTAGGTTAGAAAGGCGTTGTTTCATACCAGAATCCTACAGTGTATTATCATTTTGGTAGGATTAAAAGGTCTTCCAGAACAATACTTCCTACTATAAAATGGAAGGCCTTTTATCCTATCTAATTAATATTGTAAAGTTGGATTCTGGTACAAAATAACGACTTCCAGGGCGGGATTCTTACCAAAATCAAGGTATAGTTGCATTTTAAGTCGTTCCTAGGGAGGATAGGAAACCCACGTGGAAGACCAATTCTAATGCACCCCGCCTGGATTCGAACCTAATCGACGATTTCCCGGATCATAGCTCAGCTTGCCTGTTTAAGACGTTGCCACTTGGTTTCCGGTTCGTCAAAGACTTCTCAAGCTTGAGCTCTTCCTATTTGGTAAATTCGCCCTCGTTGACGGGAGTAAAGCTTTGTTGTCGAGAGTAGAGCCCTATCAATAGATCAGCGGTTTCCGACCTGGGGGTCGCAACCTGTTTTGGATAGGGTTGCAATGTTTGTTGAGGTCTTAGACATAGATTTACTTTATCAAGTGATTTCATTACTATAGGAAGGTGCAAAATTCAATTAAAAATGTGTTTAAAATGATAAAATCTGTCAAGTTACTTTTTAGGTTCCTTTTGGTGGCTTTCCCACTCTGATATAGTTTTGTGCTGACTTGGTAAACTGTGGCAGCCTTGTGACGCTCCTAGCATAACATCCCAAAAAATCCCCCTCTCCCCATACCCTTTCTCCTCCGGGCTTGTTGATTCTCTTTTACGACATCTTAGTCACATTCATATAATCATTGTATAAGAAATGTATAATAATACAAACAATCATTGGTGGGCATGTGGGCTTAACATCACGCAAGCTCTTTTGGTTTGTCGGTGACGGGGTAGTCATTGGAATTTTGGCCGAGTGAACTGGGGGGTCATTTCCCCTAAACATTCCCTCCCCACTTTCCTCAATGTATATAAGTGTACATTTCCTCCCAATTCATCCTATCTTGCGTACCTTGCGTAATTAAATGTGGAGAGGCCCGCCGGGTAGTAAGACTCCTACCTGCTTCAGTGGCCGAATGGTATTTCGTGTTAGACTGGACTGCCGATGACTGGGAGATCGGGGTTCGAATCCCTGTCTGTTCTGCTGAGGGTGTTTTGTTTTTTTTCTTAAATGGTTTCCCACCCTTCTTTCATGCAAATGGGGTAAATTACCTCTAAAATGATTCTTTCCTCGTCCCTACCTCATTAAAGTAATCATTAGAGCCCGGATTTTTATGTAGTTACATATTTTTATCCTGCCAGTTAGAAATGTGAAAAGTGAAATGTTGATGGATTGGCACTGTATTTTCATTTTTCATTTGACATATTTTACTATATTCTACATATTTTCTAAAATATTACATAACATTGCAGTTTTTCTGTGTTTATTTGCTGGGGTATTATTTTTATGTCTTTTTTGAGAAAAATACTTTTTAATGATGAGTCACTAATTTTCAGGCAGCCTGTACGTTCATAAATAAATGTATTCAGTGAAGGGATGGTATTGAGCAAAGTCCAAGTCATATATGCTCTAGAAAACTGAGATTAACGGCTGGAGGATTTATTGTCTTGAGCACATGACACATTATATCCGCAGAAGTTGACACTATTTCCACCAACAGACGTCGGCCGCTTACTCGGTATGGCTCAGTTTTGGATTAATGCCATTGAGTTTTTTCGATAGTTATTAACGTAAGAAAAGAAGGTTTATTCAATATTATATATTTTACTACATATTTTAACTTATTTTGTTATATATTTATATTCATACTTTGTAGGTTAACACCACATAAAAATCCTGACTCTAGTAATCATATGTGTATAAACTGAACCAGTAACCAGCCCCCTGGTGTAGTTGTCAGTGTACCTGGCTACGAGTCTATGGGTACCGGGTTCGATTCCCGGCTGGTACCTAGGCTATTTTTCCTGAAAGGGGAATGATCCCGACGATCGCCAGGGTTTGGTTGGTTAGACTTAAGTTAGGTGAAGACTCCCACTGGCTCCACAACTTCTCATTGCGGATATGAGGGTTCGGCCAGACTGACAAGCGTGCGAGCGAGCACGTAAGCGACTGGGTGGCCAGACTGGCGAGCGAGCGCGTGATTAGCCGATACCTCTCGTTATTTGTTGATGAGGAGGCTTCGAATCTTGGCTGAGTGAACTGAGGGTGGTTTTAACAAGTGATTTCTTGTTGTGGTTTTCTCCTCCTCTCTCCACGCTAATGGCGATTCTTATTTGTAAAGACCTATTTTGATAATATAGAAGTATTTTAACATATGTATATATATATATATATATGTAAAACATATATTTACATAAGGTTTATGATCTTAACAATTAAATTAGGCCGTTAGTAGCAAGTGAGCTAAAAATAAGAATTAAATAGTCAAAGCTATTATTTATGCTTTTAGTGAGGATTACTCCATCTAGATATATTATTCTGAAAATTGAAAAATGACACCTGGAGACGGGAATCGAACCCTAGACCTTTGGCTTAGTACGCCAATGCTCTAACCACTGAGCTATCCAGGTGTCATTTTTCAAATTTCAGAATATGATATCTAGATGGAGTAATCCTCACTAAAAGCATAAATAATNGACGATTTCCGCACTCCATTATAGGCTCTGCCTTAAAATATGAGTGAAGAATGACCCTGAACACGGGCCGAATCCTGGATAGCTCAGTGGTTAGAGCATTGGCGTACTAAGCCAAAGGTCCCGGGTTCGATTCCCGTGTTCAGGTGGCATTTTTCAATTTCCAGAAAGTGTGCTAAACCTATCGATAGTAATAGAAATGTCAAAATGAAAAGTTATCCTAGCACTCGATGAACCAACATATGATAATATTGCCCAGCGCCTGTAAACTAGACTGTACCGGGTCTAGCGCGCACGCTTGAAAAATAGAACCAGTTCTATCTTTCAAGCGTGCGCGCTCAAATCTGGCCACCTCTCATTACAACCAATGTGTTCTATTTTATATTTTAGTCGCTCGCGCGCTCGCTCAGTCTGGCCGCCCCCTGACGTGTAGACAACCTCCTATGCTGTGCCCTGGGCAACGTTTTGTTTCCACAGTGCGGCTAATAGTCTAAACATAAGGTGACCTAACCTGGATGGCATGTCCCACCCGGTGGTATATGCCATACAATAAAAAATAACGAAATACTAGAATTTTAATGTTTGTAAGTTATTAAAAGGTCCCGATGGTTTCGGATAGAAAAATTGGGGTCATGCCCTGCAAAAGTTTGGAAATCAGTGTACATTGTTCCCCTTCACTGTGAACTATAAGGAACCAAATATCTCCCAACCGTGCTTCGCACATGTCCGCAAAGAAATCATCGATTCCAGTAATGCTAGTCTTTTAAAACGTTTATCAAAATTTCTTTAACTGCTTTTTGAAGTAATCAATTTTGTTTTTAAATAATTCGCATTAAAGTTAAGTTGGGTCCATCTTCATAGTTTGGTCAGCATGTAAAATGCACAGGTGGGCACGTGGACATAGGTTCCAGTCTCGTCTTGTCTGTTTTGGCGGTAGCGAAGAAGTCTAACCGAATGTACTGAGGGTTTACCTAGACGCCATTAGTGTAAATATGCTGCCAGTCCAGAAGAGCGTCATCCTATTTGGAGTGGAGAATATTTCAGATTAAAACGTTATTCATTGAATATTTATTATCTAATTAGAGTGTGCTATATTAACAATATTTAAAATTACTATTAAAATGTGCATTTATTTATTAATATTAAAAATTAAGCATAGCCGCGTGTTAGTTTTCAAACAGTGACTACAATTAACCGCGAATCTTTGGCCGAATACAATCGTTTTCAATAGAACTTCCGCAACGCATGGCTACTAAACGCTTGGCCGAACTTTTTCAACGGACGTGTTGATAAATAATCACCCTTGAAGCGATTTCCGTTGAAGTTAAATGAAAGCAAGCACGCGAACTTATTCGCGACACTGCCCACACGCCTTCCAGCAATGTCTACTGATTGTTTTCACTGTCACGAACTTGTGTCTTTCGTTGTCGAGGAGCGTTGACTTTGAAATGTAGACACCGTGTGCCCCGGGGGCTTGTGGGAGAGGGATCGTGTGGTGGCTGCTATGGCAACGAGCTACTGGTAACATGAGCCATCTTGTGTTTGAATACTGTACACGCCTGCCACGTTTGAGGCTGCTGAGCCGTGGGAGCGGGGGTAATGTGCAGGGTGACATTAATCCCCCACCCTTCCTTCATAATAGAAAGCCTTTGCCCTTTCCTGCAATCAAATTCCCCCCCTTTAGATTTATTTCAATCCCCTCTGATATTCTTGGATATGAATTTGTTCTTACGTCGAAATAAATGTTAAAAATCGAGAGATTCGTAGACTACTTATTTGGAATCTAGACCAGATGGTTGGTAACTTGGGCTGTGACAGAATAACCTTTTCCCGAGTTAGTTATTTTGAGCAACAGTCAATCGGTTTTTGACTTAAGTGGGTTCATTTACAAATGTGATAACAATACATCTTAAAAGGTAATACCTGCACTGATAACTTTCCTTTTAACACACATTGTCGAGAATCACTTAATTTATTTTTTTTTCCTCAATTAAGTACGTTACGTTTGTATGAGTTTCAAAATGGTGTACTCCGCGTATAGCTTGGGTAGGTACTAAGGGCGGTATGCAAGAACGTTTGTGAATGCTTAGTGGACCGATAGTGTGGCCCGAGCACACTATGGCGCCACCTATGATGACTAACGCAAACCCACGCTAGTTAGTGTCCACTAAGGCCGATGTCACTGTGACACAAATTTCGAGACCAGTTCTTTCTAGTGTATAAGTGTATTGCATTGTTTCATATGAGAGGGGTAAACGTCGATGTGAGCGTTTCTTGGGCGTAGCGACCCCTCTCATATGAAACAATGCAGTACACTAAAGAGACCTGGTCTCGGCGTTTGTGTCGCAGCGACCAAAACGTCAGTCATCGACCTCGGTGACGTTCTTGTATACGACCCTGAGAGACCGGTGGCAGGCACACGCACAGCTGTAAAAAGTAATTATATGGCTAAGTGTGGGAGAAGTAAGCACTGAACTCAGACTAGGGACAATTCAAATATCTTCTAGGGGGCGTCTATATTTTGAAGAAGAAAAATCCGGGGCGAAGTCCTCCAAACCTTTCTTGTGTTTAATATGTTACGCCTAATCTCGCCGTCCCCCCCACCTGTTACACTAAAAGGGTTTTACGACCTTTTTCTGCAGAGGATAGATTTCCCTTTTCGAGAGGACAGTCCCTCCTGCGGTTGCACTCAATAAATAGAGTATGTAAAGTACCACGTGTTATTATAGTATGT
>CABFWB010000201.1:80119-92171 GCA_902151455.1 Timema bartmani
CTGACCCTTTTCAGTGGTTTTAAGTTTAAAAAAAATAATCCTGTTTTAGTGCATGTAAACTTGAAAAATGAAATATTTAATCTATTTCAGGAGGTGAGAGCCTGCGTGGGCCAAGCGTGCCACCGTACGCTGCTGCCCCCCCTGACCGCTATGAAGAAGGCTACCAGAACGGGCCGGGTCCTGGCTCATTCCCAGACCATTTTGCCGAAAGATACCCGGCTATGGACAGGTACAGCTCTACCGCAGGCTCTGAGGGGCTGGATCAAAGGTGACACACTGATGGGCCAATCTTCATTCGTCTCTTTCTTAACAAACCCAACACTGGCATGCCACTTGGAGGCTCAATTAATGCATGTGTTGGTCAGCATAGATAAGGGAGGTCCTCACTGTGTTAGTCTCAATTAATATAGAAAGAGAACAAATAAATCACCATATTAATTTTTATTTTTATAATAATCTAATCATAGTAGGCCTATATGTACTAGCTCACTTTAAGAAAAATATTATTCGGAACTACATTTTTTATAACTCGAAAGAATAAAATGTTATAATTTGTCACTAATGAAATTAATTAAAAATTAACACCCCTCTTAATGAAATATACTTGAAAAAGTTTTTTTTATATTATGTATTTTATTTTTTAGTTAGACCTATCATATTTTATTAATTCTGAAAAAAGTTTAAATAAAATATAAATATTTACACTTTTTGTGCCAGGAGATAAAAACTGGTATGCCACGACAATATACTCAATGGTGTGCTCAGGGTGCAGGGGAATGTAACATATCCCAAACCATTTGTGAAAACGTAATGAAATTGTGTACTCCATCATTAAATTTATGAATTTAGGCTTGAGGTTATGCACTTGAACCAATTTGGTAAAATAAATACTGGCTAGTTGTCGTACTAAGGCATAAGACGCCAAACTCAACATTTTTCTTGTTATTTGTTAGTTTTTCTCATTTATTTGAGGTATTTAACGTGCACTTTCTGAACCGACTGATTATATTATCAGCACATGACTTATAAACTAAACTTAAATCTATAACAGACACAACATCCAGCCCCCGGCCATTAATTTATCATTGTGAAACAGGGGAAACTCACAATGTACCAATATTAAATGTTTTGGCCTTACCAGAAATCAAACACTGGATCCTAAGCTCAGTAGACAAACACACTACCGACTGAGCTAAGGTGTCGGAATAAGAATTGAAAATGTCACCTCTAGATTAGTAGGAACTCTTGTTACCATTTGAGCTAAAATGACAGTTTTTTTGCTTGTCCAAATCACAGGGTTTGTAATAAAGCTCAAGTCCTATTTTTTTTTAATTTAGCCGCTTTTTTATGTCACCTGGAATCCTCTCATAACGTTAATATGTTCACCAATTATTGTAAACTAAACATAGCGCTAGGTATGATTCCTTTCAATGGTTAGCTATTGATCACTCTCGTATTTTGATATTTTGTTAAATCTGAATATAGCAAGTGGGACACCGGACAATGTATTTGAGCCATTATTTATTAACATATATTATATTAAGATGTAAATTGTCTAAAAAAAACCATTACCGATGCATACAAGCGAAATAAATGTTGGCAGGCAAACACATATTCATTTTAGGTATCATCATTCAGTGATAAAAGAGGTAATAGACATTAATTGGTTCATTGAATCAAATAAAACCAACATTATAGTTTCTTAATAGGTCAAGCTAACATTATTTAATGTTAAATTATGTTCCTGTCCATTTCTTACATATAGTGTCACAAAATATTTGGGCAGACATAAAAAAAATTGAATTAACTTTTAAGTCATTAAATCTTTTTTACGAAGTTTTGAAAAAGCCATTTAATGGGACCACTTGTTCCTTTTAGACACCCTGAAATAACATCCATGGATAAAATAAATTTACCTTGGATGGTATTCTCAACAATTCAACGAAATTTCACCTGCTTTGGTGGCCGTATGGTCCAAGGAATCACTCCTCTCAGAATAGATTAGACTGCCGATGATGGGGAGATCGAGGTTCAATTCCAGTCGGGTGTACTGAGGGTGTTTTTTCTAAATGTGTTCCCACTCTCTTTCCACACAAATTTGGTTGCTCTTTTTTAAATTCAATCCTCCTGATCCCTAACACATTAGTGTAATTAGTACATAGGTATATAACTTGAAAAAGTATTAAGATGCATTGCTAAAATAAGTGTCTGGGTCATCTCATTATTTGAATTTTGTGCATAATAATGTATAAGCTTATAAAACATCACCCTGCATAGACCATTAGCATTATTTTGGATTCTTAACCCACCCCCCTCCCCCAAAGTAAATTCCTGCACATACCCCTGATTATATTAATATAAACAGATTAGTTTCACCTTAGAATTGATTGGACTTTTAATATCGCCATCAAATTATTTATAAACTAAACTTGCCAGAAACGTGTCTGGAATTGAGTCTACAATAGCGGTTCTCAAACAGGGGTATGCGGGCACCTTTCAGGAGGTACGCAAGCAGCTCTCAAGGGAAAGTTGGCAAAATGACAAAGGACGGAAAACCCTAGTTGTTGGATTTTACCTTTATCTGGTTATTTCCACCCATCTTTTTCCCCTATTTGCTTTTGGCTGGAGACCAATTTCTGAGCATTGCAACTTTGTTTTTATTATTATATTCATGTCAACGTTACTCAAACATATAATATGTGTTAAGGTGGCTTTCCAAATGAAATTATCTTGCTCGTTTGTATGAAATCAGACAAGAAGTTATAGTTTTCCTCTCTGACAGCAAGTGTGAGTTTAGAGACAGATTTACAAATGAGCAGTGGCTCTGCAGGCTAGCTTTCATGGCTGATGTATTTCAGCGACTGAATTAGTTGAATAAAGGTCTGCAGGCTAAACACACAACACCCTTCATGGTGCATGACAAAATAAAATCTTTAAAAAAGAAACTTCAATTTGCAACAAAAGAAGTGGTGAAGGGGCAACTGTAATTCTCTCGGTCTTTAGAAAATTTCATAGAAGAACATGTAGTTGAGCTTGATGATTCTGTTGTCAACAACATAAGAGATTGTCTGGGTTTGATTGAAGACTTTTATGAATATTTTCCTGAGAATTTAGGAAGCAAGTTCAGGATGCGAGACCCTTATTCTACAGTGGAAGACTCCAGCCTACCAAACTTCTTTTCAACGAAAGAAATTATTGAACTGCCCTGTGATGAAACCCTCAAATCCAGTCTCAAGAAAACTTATTTCTGTTGCAAAGGCTGAACGAGTTTTCTCATATCGCTAACCATGCCATCAAGTTTATGATGCCTTTCTCAACAACAACATATATATGTGAGAGTTGTTTTTCATCCATGGTGTATTTAAAAAATAGGTACCGCAATAGGCTAAATTTGGAGCCGGACCTCAACTTGAAAATTCAACCGGACAACCAAATATCAAAAAGTTGTGCTAAGCCATGCAGCCACACCCCTCTCACTGAGAAACTTTGGGATTCATAATAAATATATCAGCTCCAGAATTACAATTAAAAAATTTTATATGAAAATATTGTGTTTAGGTTTACTTTTGTTTTAGCGAATTTGTGAAGAAAATGTATCAAACTTTTCTACAGACCTTTTACAGTAAAATTATGTTTTTTTAAACTTATCATTACGATTCTCAATTAGAGATAATGTTAAGGCTATACCACTATGATCCTCTCTAAATAGCTTTTTCACATTTGAAATATTTTGACTACAGATATTTTTTCCCAATAATTAAATATATCAATAATAAAGCATGTGGTCATAATTTTTTTAAACCTGTAATTTGGATTATTATTTTTTTCTATCTTGGGGGTACATTAAACATTTAGTCATGTCCAAGGGGTACAATCTAAAAAATGTTTGAGAATCGCTGGTCTACAACATAATTAGGTTTTTATGGTCTACTTAGACTTGCCATCTCAAATAGTGTGTAAAGCTATTATTAATAAACATGCAAGAGTGTGAAATGTTTGATATTATTTTCCACAGATACGGGAGCATGAAGCCAGAGTATGGGCGAGAGCCCCTGCACCCTACCCCTCCCAGACCAGGGTATGGGCCATCTGCCCTGTCTCAGTCTCAAGGAGGCCCTGGTGCTCCAGTGCCCCAGCAGCGCTCTGTCATGATGGTGTATGGCCTGGACTTTGATAAAGTCAACGCTGACAAGCTTTTCAATGTTTTCTGTCTTTACGGGAATATTGCTAAGGTGAGTTTGTGTTGCCTGTTTCACACACACTCCTGAAAGGCTATGGTAGTACAGAGTCTAGGTTGAGGAAATGGTAAATAAACAAGGAAAATGTAATAGCTAAATAACTGTTTTTAATGTAATATGACCAAGATATAATTATTTTAATTGCTCGTAATTTTCACACCATTTTCTTCAGATTTTTTTTATATTGCAGCAAATATTTTTGATTTTAGTACTGATTTTAATTTTTTCATTTGTAGCTTGCTAGCTTTTGTAGTTGCACTTTTAAGGTTAATCAGTTTAAATAATAAATTCTATTAATCCAAAACAAATCCTACAAATAATTATTATTTAAATTGAGGTTTGGACATGTCATGTGAGAGAAGTCCTGTATCATGTGGGGGTTTGTACTAGTCGATTTATTTTGGTGAGTAAACGAACGCATGTTTCATAGTTAAGTTTAAATTATACCTGAACATGAAGTACATGAAATATATTATTTTACTATGATTTATTTCAATTAATACACCAACTTCTTAATTAATGTGCATCATTATAATCGAAATGAAAGGCTTATGAAATTATAAAATAACCAAACCCACTTACCTTTGGGAAATTACCAGTAAAGTTAAAATTCCTGTTGCTACATCAGTTTTATGTATATATCACATCGTAAAACTTTTAATCTACTCCAATAAATATATATAAATATACACCCTCTTCCTCAGTATAATATGTGGCTTTCATCTTTTTCACCATCAAAACCATTCTTATAATCAGTTTTGTTAACTTTATGATTAAAATCGTCAGTGGTTTTAGAGAAACTTATTTCTTGCTGGGGTGTGGTATCTTTGTGTAAGATTTCATCATATGACTGCTAGCAAAATCTTCTTACAAAGCGTCTGAAAGACTTGGCGATAACTTTGCTTCTACTTTTCTTGTTCTTGACTAATATTTCGGCCATGCTTGGCATCGTTATTGCATACCGCCCTTGTTCCTTGATTCACATATTCTTCCAAAACATAATCTACCTACGCTTCATATGTTATAAACTATTGGTTTCTAATTTGGTTAGTGTTCACTCCCAATAACTAGCTCTTTTTATCACTATTTTGTATAGATAAAGTTCCTGAGAACCAAGGAAGGCTGTGCGATGGTTCAAATGGGAGACAGCTTGTCTGTGGAGCGATGTCTGCAGAATTTGAATGATGTTCCACTTTTTGACTCCACACTACAGTTAGGGTGAGTCCAGACATAGTTGGCACCAACATAATAAATGGATTGATTGGATCATAATGTAGGAACATAAACATTTTATGTTACTTTTTTTTTTAATCCAATATAATTATTCTGACTTGTTAGAAGTACCATGATGCATCATACTATTGTGTTTACGTATTTATATTAGTTATTGAGCTACCTGCTATATAATTGACATTTCCAATTGCTAACACTTTCCAGTCTAAGGCTTGTATGCATGGATTAATTCAGCTGACTGGTGTTTTTTCACTTTTTTCAAAAAAATCATAACATAATTTATTCTTATCTCTACATATGAGTATAATACATTAAATTAAAGCTTGAAGCTTGTTCTTTTAAATCATATATTCAAAAATGAATCTTACTTACTAAATTTCCAAGAATATTTATTATTCACTCATTTTTCAGATTTTGGAAGAAAAAAAACTTTTAAAACATAATTATAAAATCATAAAATTTTGTTGTTAATAAAACATTATTGATCACATCACAATTCACATTCATATTTATTTTATTACATTAGCTAGCCACAAAAAAACAAAGTGTATGAACGAATGGCCGCAGTCGATTGTAACCAACACATTCATATCTATAAAAATCGATAAAATCATTGAAACGAAACAAATACAAAAACTACACTACCAGGGGATTCACAATGAACTAAACTATAGAGCAGTCGGCAATCGTCTATGTTATGGGTAAATGCATAAAAAACAATGGGAAAGTTCCACTCATATACCATACGAGTGCCGTCTGCAAAACTAAAACATCGCACCCATGACACGTACGAGCGTAGACCAGAAAATGTTAAATACTTTTAATGGTACAGGTAAGATTATATTTTTGGAGATGGGTGGGGGTGCTGTCATATACTCACTATGTTATGGCAATCTTATTATTAAAGCTATGAGCTTTGGCCATATTGAAAAGTTATATCATATAATATTAATATGGTTGATATTACATTGCTGTTACATTGTTGCTTCAAATAAGAAAAAAGAAAGGTTAATTTCAACCATCACTTGAGACTGCACCAATATTCTGTTCCTATTTATCTGTAAATCAATTATTTATTTATTTTTATGCATGTCTGAGGAAGATAGTTTGGTTGACTTGTGATGTATGTCATTAAGGTATTCCAAGCAAGCATTCCTGAGTGATTCATTAAACCCATGGTCTCTGCCAGATGAGACTCCGTCATTCAAGGATTTCATAAATAGCAGGAATAATCGCTTCGTCAACCCCGCTATGGCTAGCAAGAATAGGATACAGCCACCATCAAAGGTACTTACTTGTGCTTTGTGTGTTCTTAATGTAAGAAAACCAAAGATGGATTTTGTCTTTGTAATCCAGATCTCGAATTTGAGTGTAGAAGGAACCTTGTTCCTGCAAGAAATCGATGTTGTTGTTATTTATGCCACTAATTCTTAAAGGAGGTCTATTTTATTTTATTTTATTTTATTTTATTTTATTTTATTTTATTTTATTTTATTTTATTTTATTTTATTTTATTTTATTTTATATGATTATATCATTTCTAGGGGTGCAAAAGTGCTCGAAAATTCGAGTTTTAGTCCAGTTTTATTGTTCAGGCTCAATGAGAAGATTTTTTTTCTTGAAAATTCTTAATTAATTGAATTTATTCAATTTTAAGATATAAATTCATAGCAAATAGTCCATCAATATTTCCTTTTGTCTAGTTAAAAAAAAACTAAGATTATTTTAGATTTACTTAAATCGATCGAGGCCGTGCGGTTACATTAGTAAAATTTCTAAAAATAATAATTAAGCTTTCTGGTGAACAATGTTGTGTAGCTCTTTGTGTTACTGTTGGAGAATATTTTAGTTATTGGAATGACTTGCAACTTATTCCATAAATTATTTGAGAACACTACATAAAGTATTTATTTTTGTTTCTACAATATAGAGTTTACATAATTGTAGCACCTGTCGTTTACATAGGCTAATGTGCGATACTTCTATATCTGTTAATTAATAAATTGCTGCTCGTTATTGCTTGTTCTCTTTATCTGAGTGACCTTTGTTCCAGATTCTTCACTTCTTCAACACACCACCCAACCTGACGGACGAGATGCTGAACAAGGTGTTTGAGGAGCACAATGTGACCCCACCCAAAACTATCAAACTGTTCCCACTCAAGAGTGAGTATCCACCAACGTTCGACTTGGTGCCCTTTCACATCCCATTGGAGATGTTCAAAATAAATATGTTCTACTTAGTCATAATTTTTGTTTCAATTTTTGAAGGCTCAGAGCACCCATCTCATCCCATGGATAACACCTAACTTAGGAAGGTATGAGACCCTGATTTGTGGTAAATAAAATTATTGGGTTTTGCTATTAAGTCACATTTTTTGGCTAAAAATAGTAAAAGAAAAGATAATCAAATTTAAATGGTATGGCTAAATTTTAAATATTTGCTCTTGTCATAATAGCCAGGTCAAACACATATTTCACTTTTTATTTACCAATGGTCTTTGGTGAAGGGAAATATTATTTTTTGACAGGAAACTTTGATTTGTTGTACATGGAATATTAAGAAGAAAATTATAAGAGTGCAGTTGGTACTATTTTTTTCTGGAAATTCCAGCCAATGGGCAATATCATTTACTAGTAAGCAAAACTCTGTATTGTTTGGATATAGTTAATTCACATTAAAATATACATATTGGTAGGGGTCTGCGAGCTTGGGTTTTTTCATTAAAGTTGAACTCTAGTTGAATATTTCAAAAATCTCCCTGGTCTTAGTAGAGTTCGAGTATATTCATAATTTAAAAATCTTAAAAGTATATATTTGTTTTATTTTAAAAGTAAAATAATATATTTAAAATGTCAAGTCAAAACAAACATAAAATGTGAGATTTTGAAAATATATGAAAATGACACATTTTCTTAAAGTAAGTATAAAAAATTGAAATATTGGTTTTCAAATTAGAAATAAAACTTTAAAAAGGCATTATTTAAAAATAAGAACAGTACTCATGACTTTAAGGACATTAAAATTATACACACAATTACAAAAAGTTGATAAAATTGACATTTTAATGAGATAATATTTCCCCACAGTAAGCCTTTGTAACTTTTACTATCGTGTATGAAAACATAAGAATCGCAAGCAGTTAGTAATTTGAAGTGTTTCATATTTTGTTTATTAGTCCTAAATGTAATAACCATGCATGATCACTTCTATTCCTATTCCATTCCTCTATGTGCATTTGCACATGTGTCTTACAGTATAGGTTTTTACTTATGACTAAATTTATTCCAGTTAAATTTTTAATGCATGTAAAAATTAACATGTTTAAAATATTGATTCTATTAGTAGTGACGATTAAATAATTTTTTTTTTAAATTAAATGTTGTAATTTTGAAAACAATCTATATATTCTCAATGTTAAATCTTTAATTTAACTGAAATGATAATTTTAGTAGGGACCATGTAAAAATAGTAAAATTATGACTATTGAAGTATTTATATGTATGAAATAAAGTGCATTGAGCAAAAACAATTTGTAATAAATAAAATGATAGAATAGTAGAAAAATAATAGAGCAAATACGAAAGTAAAAACACAAAAGCTGGATTTTCAGGTTTGCCCAAAATATAAAGCAGAATCTGCTTGAGTAGTGCAGCAATTCACACAATATATGTTTACCCGTGATGTACTGCAACGCTAACTTAACCCTTTTGCTGTGTTAATCGGCTATATCCGATCTCGGCATTATAGCCATTGATGTCGGAAATAGCCACTAGAGTGTTAGAACGCTGAATTTTTCATACTAGCATGCCCATGCGCCTCTGACATCTGGTGCTAGTTTTGAGAACTGTCAATTACCAGCTGCTAAATTATAATAATAGTAGCGCTTGTTTACTTCCGCATTTCACTACTTGTAGTACACGCGTAGTATTAATGTGGCAGAAAACATTGTTGGGGGATTTATTAGTGTAGTATTTGTTATATTTACTCGGTTATTCTACTGTGTTAGTAACATTTAATTTATGATTGATGAATTCGTGCCATGTGAAGTGTAATAAATATAATATTTGGTTAGTATAGCAATTGAAAAATTCAATAATCCAGTAAGTTTTAAAATTTATTTTATTTCTTCTAATTGCTATTTTATTTTTGTTCTTTCCCTGATTCCTATTTTTAAACCATGCCTAACACAAATATATGATCTTATACACTACACTGAGGAAAGCACCATTGTAGCACAAAATTGTTCAAGTTGTGTTGATGTAACCTAATTTTTAAAAAATTTGGTTTTATTACATCAGGCCTATATTAGGCCAATATAGGCCTGTCAAATCCTCATTTAGCTATTGGTTTGACACTATTGTGGGTTGCTAGTAAAATAAAGAATGGTTCTGATAGCAGAATAACATTGCATTTGGGTAAAATGTGACATAAATAATATTTGATATATAACATTTTATTGATATAAAATATATATTATTATGCGATTTATAGACAACGTAGTGCTAAATTTCATATCTAAAATACATACTATTTGAAAAACACATTATCTCATCATAATCATGATCATCATGTGAATTTTCAGATTTTGAATTTTTGACTTATAATTAGCATTTCTGAAGGTAAGAAGTAAAAATTAAATACGGAGCAAAAGGGTTAAAAACAGCTGATTATTGACACATTTTGATCTTTAGTGGATAAACACATATTTAGATCATTCTCCCGATGAATGTTTTCAAATTATACCGCTGAATCATGACACAATCCAATACATTGATACACATGCTTTACATTAATGGGTTATTTCAAATCTCTTCACAATGGCCAATGAAGCTGTGTGTTTGCTGTTAGCCATACAGCACATGCGCACTGATTCGAGATTTTATTGTTTCTCCCATCCCAAAGATCTCAGGCACAGCGAACAAAGTAGAGATAAGTTGAACTTCAGCAGAACAGCCCGCGCCAATAAGGTGATCTTGTGATTAGATTAGAGCTCATCACGTGAACATGTTTCTGTTCTGAGCTTGTTTTTGCCTAACATGTGAATCCACAGCAACACACATTTACTACACATCTCATTAATTTGATACTACTATAGCATCTTCCCCATTGCTATAGTAGGATCCTTAATGAAGAGCACGGCTCGAAGCTCAAAATCCTAATACTTGTAGAGCCCTAATCTGATCATTATTCACATATAAAAGGCGCAGTAATCAATTTGGGGAAATATTTTATTTTGTTTTATTTAGCATATGACTTTAAAAATATATTTTAAAGTTAATTTTAAAATGCTAAGTAAAAGTTTATAAAAACATGTCTCACATTATTTTTCTCTTTAGTAATAAAATTTGAACCAGAGGTTGCATTGTGTTTATGTTCTGTGTTTTCTACTTCAAAAATCAATTCATTGAAACAAGTGAAAGAGTTTTACCATATTAAAAAAAAATACATCTAAAAGTAATTTTATAATAGTGGTTTGATTGTAACCTTGTGTCTAGTATCCTGGTTAATCAGGGATGTGAGATGGATTTTTAAGGGACTAAGTGAGCTTTTGCAACATTTCTATTTCAAGAGGCAGCCATTTCCTCTTTGTATTTTAAAAGCCATTTTCCTCATTTTCTCTTTATTATTTTCAAGACAAAGCCAAAATTAATCCAAGCTTTAGATGAAAAATACCACAATAATCTTGTTAAAACACCTTTATATTAATTTTTTTGTTTAAGTTTGTATGGTTTAATTCTCAAATGCAACAGGGTATAATTTTAAATAAACAAATGCTATGTACTAATCAATAAGCTAAATGTTTACTTCAGTTCAAAGTTCTTAAAACTATATTTCGTTGCTTGGTGTTTTAACCTAATCAGTATTATATTTATTTTTTTAATCTAATTGAGTGGACTGTTGTTATGTGTGTATTCTTGTCTTGGTTTGTATTCCAGCAGACCGCAGCTCTTCGGGTCTCATGGAGTTTGAGGATGTTGGACAGGCTTTAGAGGGCCTCATGATGTGTAACCATGTTCCAATACAAAACCCAGGTAATAAGCTTAGCCTTTTAATTTATTAAGTGTGAAAAAGATGAGCTGATCCTTAAACTTAATATATTTTTAATAATGACAAGTTTTGTGGCCGCAAAATTATGTCAAATGGTTGTTCGCATGCAAAATTTGATCGATTTATGTAAAAAATTAGGGGTCCAAAGTTCAATTTAAAGCAAACTCGATTCAAATATATTAGTGGTGTGTCAAGTCCACTTTTTTAATTTGAAGCGAATTCGAATCGAATATATAATATTCTCGAAACCGAATAGAAGTTTGAATATTTTCTTTTAATTGTTTTATGCTTGAAAAAATATATTGTGGTGAGTTATATAAATCTATACACTAAAATTACTCGGAAAATGTTTCATTGTACAATTGTTTGTAATATTTTGTTTTACTCTGACAAATCAAGTTATTATCACAGTATGCAATTCAATTTCTTGAGATTTTATCCATTTTAATATTAATTAGTAATGTAAAAAAAAGCTCAGAATGGCTATAATCGAACATACCTTATTTATCTGAATCTAAGATGAGTTTTTT
>CABFWB010000201.1:93539-138086 GCA_902151455.1 Timema bartmani
AAGCCAACATAGGGGTTTTGTTTTGTAAATAAAAAACAATTTGTTAGTATTACAAAATAAGGCCCAATCTTACAATGTCATGTTATTCTATTCGTTAGGGCTTAACATAAGGTTAAGTGATAACAACCACTACTTTTGATTTTACAATGTTTGGTTAACGCTAATGTCCACGTAAAATTGCTCGTAAAGTTAACGCGAGGTCTACCTTCCGGTTAGCAAAAATAACGTCTACATTAACAACGTTAAACACTCCGCCATATTGTTTTCAAGGCAACTGTTACTATTAAAGTTAGGTTACATTTAGGAACCCAAGACTTTAAAGACCGAAGAGATACAGTAATTTTACGTTTAAGTTTGTACAAAAATAAAGTTTTGGAAATTATTGAAGTGAATGGACACCAATTAGAATTGTTTATTTTAAATCGTTTGTTTGTATTTTTCTATTAATTCAACTAGCAAAATTTCCTCTTCTTTGCTAAAATTTAAATTTCGTGCTTATTATTTTCAACAAACGTTTTAGCAGACAAATAAATATGATAAAAGATAGCAGATAATCTTAAACAGTCTTAATAAATTAGATTTGCTTTGATCGATTTGTTTTCATAACACTTCCATAGACGTTGTAATGACTTGCTTATATTCCATATGGTAAAATTAAGCCAATCAAAATCTTTGAAACAAATCTAGTGCTCCGAGAAAGTTAACGATAATAACTAATGGAAGGCACCTGTTTGTAGTTTGACGAGCACATAAAAATAGTATTGTAATACACAATGCCAAGTTTAACCAACGGTTAGACTTAGCGAACAGTTAAGTTATGAGAACTTTGAAGAGACATTGTAAGATTGGCCCTAAGTCTACCATGATTATTATTTTCTTCATTCATGATCAAATAAATAAGACTTTTAAAAAATCTATCCAGAACCGCTTAAAACTTGGGGTTGTTTTAGACTCGTGGTCGTCTTGAATTAGGGTAAATATGGTACATGGAGTATTTTAGCTATCAAAATTTGTTTCGAAGCGAAGCCAATGTTTTTTTCGAAGTCTTGAAGCTTCACACACTCCTAGAATCTATTAAATATTCTCTAAGCCAAATCAAAGTATGAATATTTTTAAGTTTTTAATGCTTAAAAAAAATCCATCTGTTCAAAATTTATATAACTTTTTGCACTGAAATTAAGGGTGGATGATATCCCAACTGCTCAGGAAAAGGTTGAAAATTTGTCCTTTTTTTTAAGTCGGGGTGAGGTTGGTTAAAGTTTCTTGCCAGGGAAGCGTGCTTCATGTTTCAGCAGGTACTCCTGACCTATTACTGTTGAGCTTGTTTGTTGGCTGCCAACTTTCTTTTTTATTCTGTAGCAAGATCTAGAGAGGGGGGTGGGGGGATTTTAATGCTTGTGGGGAGGCAAGTGACTCTGTGTTCTCTGTCTATCAATCGTTATTTGTTAGGTTCGGCAAGTCATAGAACTTGAAATGTTTAGATAAGGACAGATATTTATGATTGTGCAGTCTCAGTTTGTAAATGAAACAGAGAGAGAGCATAAATATTAAATGGGTATCAAACCTAGATAACCTTTAAGGGGTGGAGAACATGTGAGAAAGGGATTTTAAACCTAAACCCTGATTTTGATTGGAAGAACAGAACAGTGGTGTCACCATCAATCGTATAGTGTTCAAGGAATATCAGGGCTGATGATGCCTTTTTTTGCTTTGGGTGAGTGTCATTAAACATCTTTGGCACCCACTGAACACAAACTTTACGATACTGAAGCTTCTTGGTAACAATCTCGTACAGACAATATGTGAATTCTGGGTATAATCTGATGAAAATTCGGAATGCATGAAGTGTCTTTTTTTTTCACGGATATTGTGTGTTCACGTGTTCGACAAAAGTCTTTGAACACAACAGAATGTTGGCTTCTCATCTGCTTATCATGAATGTTTGTTCAACCATCTTTAAATTCACGACACTAGCCACATTTGTATATTTTGCCTGAAGAGAGTTCATCACATCATGAACTTCACACACAACGGAATTATTTTTACTATTGTTAATTTTAAAGCACTTTTACACGACCTTGAATAAGGTTAAAACTCTGAAAACTTTGGTTTCACATTGTAATGAATCATTCTATATCATTGCGTATGCACCAAACCAATATAGCTGCGACTGTAACAGGGCAGCCATGATATATCGGCCCTTACTTTTCGGACACCCATAGAAGCTAACTGCCAGAATAGGCCACCCATAAATCATTTTGCTAGTGAGAAATCAAACATACATTGCAAAGGTGTGTGGGGGGAAAATATTTCTCATTCCATACCCAATTGTCATGGCAGAGATGTTATAATTTCAAGAATTGTTCTTTCATTTCTGAGTATAGAAAACATTGGGTAATTCAACATATTTATGTTTGCTATTATGGGATAGATATTTATTTAAGCTATTTGGTTTGGTTGACTTATTTTAGATCTCCCTTAGGTATTCATTTAACAAACTAAATATTGCACAGTGTTTTAAGATAATATTATAAATAATTAACTGTACATTTTTAATTCCTGTTCTCGTCCCGAAGTAAGGAATTCTAAAATTCTCGTTCCCAATTTTGTCTCGATTGTTGGGGTCTCGTTCCCCAAAAAATACATAATTGTGTAATATATCATAAGAAAGGGACTGATGTTCCCTGAAAACTATATAATTATGTGTTTTGTTGTTTTAATTGTGAACTCTAAGGCCTACAATTTTCTGTAAGTGTGTTTGCGTTGCACTTCTATCTTTCTTTCAATGTTTAATCTAATTTATTGTTATATAATAACTTTATAAACATATTATAATTTGTAATTTTTAAATAGCTATGAAAGAATTGTAGAAACTCACAAATTATTTAAGAAATCCTTTGACTAAAACCTGTGATTATAGATGCATTCCCAGAGTCTCATTGTAAGGATAACTTTGTGTTTCTCTCTAGGCGGGTTCCCATACATGATGAAACTGTGCTTCTCCTCTGCAAGGTCAATGGCCACTCGTGAGCGCAACAACCAGAAGCAGCAGGAAATGCAAGAGGATGAGTAGAAATGTTGTGGCAGACAACAGTTGAGATGTACAAAGATTCCTCCGCCAAACCCTACCAGCATAACATTATGGATGCTTCTCCTGGGTTTTAAGAGCCACACGTTATCCATCATAGCATTCTTTTATTTCATTTTATTTTTTCCAGGTGAAATATTTCCAAACACTATGAGGTACTTTAATATACAATTAAAATATGGTAGTGTGTATTAACTGAATTTCTACTATTGTTCCACATGTGTGTAGTTTTGCTCTTCGAATGTACTAAATAGTATCCATTCTGTATAAGCTTTACTATTACTGTGCTATTTCTTCTTAGAAATTATCATTTATTTGTATGGAACAAAAAAATGGTGTGTTTAGTTTTCAAATGTAACTGCCAATCTTAGTTGTAGAATTTAATTTTTTTTCTGTATTATTGATTTTTTCATGTGCAATAATGGCAGATTAATTTGATTATTTTAATTGGTTTTTGATTTTTACCCTTTCTTCTTCTCCTACGATTGTAAATTTAATCGTAGAGGCGTGAAAATAGACTTCCTGTTTATCTTTGTAAACTGTTCTATAAAAATTACCCTTTTTTTAAAAAATAATACATTTTTCCTCCAAGTCTTTTAAGTGACTTGAACAAACTAATTTTGAGAGAAAGACAAGGTTCAACGGGAGAAAGTTGTGACATGAAGATATGTCACATGCTAAAAGGAAGGCCAACAGCGCAGCAAGCAAATGTCAACAGCAGCAAAAAGAAAAATCCTCATGACCTAAACAGAAGCCATGAGGTGAATCTAAAACATATCAGTATAGTGCTTATACTTATTATATAGTTAAAATAAAATAATGGAATAAATACTATTTTCAAAGTATCATTCCGGAAACATTTTTAAAATATGTCATTGGTGTTTTTTACGTGTTGAGTGTGATGTGTCGTGTTGTAATATTTTTGTAAATTTTATTTTCAGTTCTTTTATTTTTGTCTGTAAATTTTGCTTATTTCTGCACTCCTTGGTCTTCCTAATTTTTATATTTTTGTTCAGTGTAGCATTGTGATTGGTGGAACTTTCTCCCATGATTATAAAGACAGTAGCTTCTAGGGTGTGTAGACATATAGGAGGGTTGCAAGTGGGTTAGCATACCTTGCATACTATACCTATATATTTTAGTTTTATGAAGATTTGGCTGAAACATTCTTTTAACCAATACAAATATTATTGCCAGATCCTTCTTTCAAGGGTTTTTTTCTTATTGTGTTGGTAATTTCAAATTTGAGTCCAACCTTTTATTTTATTTTGTAATATAGATTTTATCATAATGAGAGCTATCCGATTTATGTATGAAAGTGAGTTAATTTTTATTTCTATAACATCTTTATATTCCAATTTTGAATATATTCCCATTAATAACATAAATGATTACGTGTGTTAAATTTAAGTAGATCTGAATAGAGATCTCAATAAAGTATGTTTGAGTTTTGAAAGTTTCATTGTTTTCTGGTTGATTTGTAGTATAATTATTGGAGAACCTTTTTCTGTTTGAATTGTAGGGGTGTGTAAAGCTTCAAAAAATTTGATTCCACTTCGAATAATCCTTTGCTTCAACTTCGATACGAAAGTAAAATCCTGGATTAAATAATTATGAAGCTACGCTAAAAAAAAGTTAAAAATGCCTTTTTGTTTACAATTCACATAAAAATAAATCTGAAATATATTAATTATGTTTAGAATGTAACGTTTTGTAAATTATATTTAATATCTAAATCTACAGAGTTATGCAAAGTATTTTTTTATCCAACATTTAACTTTTTTTTTTAATGTTTGAACTTTGATTCAGCTTTAAAAATATCTCATATTATTTGATTTGACTTTGCTTTGAATTTAAAAAATAGACTTCGCACACCCCTATGGAATTGCAACCCACTATTAGAGGAAGCTTATTAGACTTTTCATTTAGCCTTTTGTTTTTTACATTGTTTTATTATTAATAATCTTATTGATAAATTTGCCATTTGGGATGGTTGGGGAAGTCCATACATCTGAATGTGTAAGTATTGTATTAGGAATGAAAAGTCTAGAGATGGGTCTACTCATTTCAATTTCCATTACCTCATTGTTTGGACATTTGTGGATTTAACTATCCAGCAAGGGTGGGTGTAACTCAATTTTTCTTATGTCAAGTTTAAGTGAAACTTGAAAAGTCCAAGATTAGATTTGATTAACTTTCACTTATTTAAATTACAAATGTAAACATTTGTATAGTAAATGGTGTGGGAATTAAAATCAAAACTTGTTAAATTTTTTATACTAGAGGAAAGTTGAGAGTAAATATTGTAAACAAAATTATTTGACTGATGATATATAAAAACATTACAAGTTTGAATAGCATAAAAGTATAAAGATTTTTTCATTTAGCTAGGATTCTTTTATCCACTTTGACAAAATGCACAAAAAAAACATTGTGAACTTTGGCCGTTCACCTGGTCCTGGTTTCAATTCCCATGATCTGGTGTAATTTTAATTTCAAGAGTAATACACACCCATACAAACTAATAGATTTAAAATATTAAGATTTTATTTAGTAAACTTAAATGCTTATTGTGTTGGCTATTTGCTTCCTTTCCTTGCATACCTCTACGACAAACTTAACAAGATCATTACTATTTATTCACTTAACCAGCTAACTGGCTATAGATCCAAAATTACAAAAACCATCTAAGTATGGTCTCACAAGAAATGTTAACCGCCTGCTCTTGTGTATTTTCCTAGCTCTGTTAAAATTTGTATATGAAATGAAGCATAGACCCATCTTTAAGATCATGCTACTCTGGATGTCATAAACACTACTTTCCTCCTGTAAATCTTTAGGAGTGCATTTATGTTACTACTTATAACAAAACATTGCAAACACCAGATTCTCAAATCCTGCCAGTTGAAGTTAGTGATTAGTGTTTTGGGGTTGTTTTCCTCGTTTCTATTTGGGGGTTTGTGAGTACTAAAAATTCAAGTTTATTTAAAACTAAGGTTATTTTTTTAGTGAAGGAAGTTCCTTAATATTTTTATCTGATCATAAAATATATATCTAGTACAACTAAATTAAATTTGGTTAAAATTTAAAATTGTAATCGCATAACTTACTTCACAAAAAAAATCTTAAACTTATTTTTTGGTTTACATGGTTTTTCCATAGATGGGCTACTTTAAATATTGGTAACACACAAATATGGCTCTATATCTTTAATATAAACTCTTGTTTTTGGTCGAACTTGATTCGAACTCTACTCGAAGTGAAAAATGAATACTTACATAACCCTATTTCAAACTATTGTTTGAAAAATATAGTTTATGTCTTTAATACTTTTAAATTAAAAAGATGTACTTGTGAAACAAGTAAAAATTAATAAGTTAAAAGAACACTAATATATTATATTAGTTTTTTATTAAAATTTTTAATATCTCAATTTTTCAGTATTTTTCACTTAAGTCGTTAAAATATATTTATTCATGTGTATATTAAGGCATTGAGAAATTATTTGATCAAAAATGGGTGGCAAAAGAGCTTGTTGAACCTCAAAATATTAATTGAAGACTTTAACAATCGTAAAGCATTGCATAAATTAAATGCACCTATAAAAGAGCATGTTTTATTTTATAGATGTATGGTGTAGCTGTAGATTTATTTCATCATTTAATTTGATTTGATTGGTAGCTGCTTACTCGCAAATTGTTTGTGGCATATTTAATGCTGTAGCTGACTTAGGTTAGGTAGACTATCAAAGCATTGTCTTGCAGTAGTGATTGGTGGATGAGTTGAGGCTACAACCACACGTAGTTGGCAGAACTGAAACATTACACATTCTGGTACAGTTAGGACCTACAGTAATATGTACAATAAATCAACAATCCTGATAATGTTAATTGTGGCTTAATTTTCGTGCCCCTATGCACCAAAATAGTTGAATTTTAACAGTAGTAGTAGTAGTATTAACTATAAACATAATTTTAAGGTAGATAGAGTAATCTAGAAATTTTTTCAAGAAAATAAAATTTATATAACTTTTTTCCTTGAAGAATAACTATAATAATTAGATCTATTACATTGTAGGTGATTTGAAGATTCATTCATCATTTCACCACCTTTTTCATAATTCTCAGTACAGATTTTTTAAATAAAGTTTATTACTATACACTTGAAAAACAGTTATGTCTTTAAAATTGAGCTATTGTTGGTGCAAGTAGTCATAGGTGTAGTAAATAATGGTACTTAGATTGTAAGTTAAATAAGAGAAGCCATTCAAGTCAATTATAACAAAAAAATAAATAATTTAAATGTCTTTGCAATTAAAACCCTAGGAAGAGAGGAACACATCAGCTGGTTATAAAAGTACGGTTACATTTCACTTATTGTCATGTTATTCAGTGTTGTCCTAGCGTATCAACGATCATGTTTAGGATGAATGATGTGTAGAAACTTGTATATCCTGAGAGTAACATGTTATATCTAAAAAAATTCCCTTATACTAAATGTTTTATCATTTCTTTACGGACCTTTGCATTTCTGTGGGTGGGTATTTTGTTTTTGTCGGCTGTCCTTGTTGAAGCTGTGGGGAGACTGATGTGTGTGTGTGTGACCACCTATTGGTTGAAATTGTGACCCCAGAGACAGTATTGGTTGTTTGGTGTGAAAAGATTAAAACTTGTCTCATTTCCCTAGATATATACCTCATGACTGTCCCAACAAGTATTACACTAACAAATCTAACGTTGATACACAAATCTATATATTTGTGTTGATTTTATTTCACTAAAGTGGCACTCTGCAATTCATTTGAACAAAAATTATACATTCCTGTATCATTTCAAGTTTTCATATGGGGGGGAAAAAAATCTTGTTTAACCCTTTGAGTGCCAAGAGAAATGACAAAAAAAAGGGCTAAAAGTGCCAAGCTATTTTGCTTAGAAATACAGGATTTTGTTTAAATTTTAATAACTTATTAGTCTTTGAATTTCTTGCACTCAATTTTTTACATAAACTAGCTAACATGCTTGGCAATCTGATTATATAATTATACATTAAATTTTTAAATATGATAAAAAATCACTAGCCAAGATATTTTTAAAAAATACTGTTTTATTTAACATTAATTTTTAAGCTTTTAAAATTTAAATAGCTTGAAATAGAATAAATTACTAAAAAGAACATAAAAAACTGAGTAACAAAGTTTATAAAAAAAAACTAACTTTAGATTTTACACTTAAGTTGGGTTATGCATAGCAGCTGTTTCAGTGACCATCAACTTTAGCAGGGCTATATTAAAATAAAGTCTAGAATAAATAATTAGCTTGGAACCAGAAAGGGGGGGGAGACTTCAAACCTGATAATTCTGCATAAATATGAAGAGGTTGGGGTGGGTTATCCTAATCTTCAAGATTTATTTCTTCCCTATAGGAATCACTCGTATTCACACTCGCCTTATCAATGTCAGCTGCCACTTCTACTTGTTCTGATCTTTCACTTTCACTTAAATATAATTCCTGTTTAGTTTCATTATTTCCAAATTCAGAATCACTGCTTTCATAATCACTAACAAATTGATCACTCTCGCTTGAGCTATCAATAAATATTGCAAGTATTTCTGTGTCTTGAATCACAGCTTTTCTCTTAGTAACAAGGCCAAAGTAAAAAGTTATAAAATAATTCCCATGTTCGATATATCGAAACTTTAAGTGCAAAGACAAATAAAGGTAGTTTGAACATACGAGAATGCAGTGGAAATAAAATCTACCCTATCTGTTGACTTAATACTGAACTAAGAGCTCGAAATTGGGATCACTGTGAGTGAAGCTGGTAATTTTAGCAAATATTTCGCGCCTCGCTCTGAGCAACGTTGGCACTCAAAGGGTTAAAACTGGTGGTGAACTCATATAAAATGGGAAGTGGTTGATATTAAATGAATATATATTTTCCTTGATGGGAAGTGTGGGTATACATTTGTAATAAAAAACTGCAAGGGTAGTCTTTAAAAGTAACAATAAGTTTTGTAATGTCGCAGCAAAATTGGTTGTTAAATTTAAATTTACTTATATTTTGATGTGGCTCAAAGGAAAACCTATCACTTTACAATTTTAATTTGGTAAATGACATTTTTAGCAATGACATGCTTTATATCTACTATGGTAAATAGATCTTTAAAATTTTGTTTTGAAAATTCTTTACTCACAAATCCTTTTTCTCTGTCAAATATGCGTACCACTTTTTTTTTCAAATTTATGTAGATGATCAAATAAAATCATAGGAGAATAATAACCTAATTATTACATTGAATCCATCTATAATTTTTCCTTACAAACCTTTAAAAAAATATTATATCAATTTCTTCTTAATAACATCAACTTTTGAATCAAATATTTCCACTGTAATCTTTTAAAATTCTGAAATAAATAAAAGTTAAGCATTAAAATAAGTAGGTTACAAATAATGTGTTGTTTGATATTTGTATTAAGTTAAGATTAATTATACTGATGTTTCTGGACTGTGGCAAGGTCAGTTTAGTAAAATGCCTCCATCTTTCCTTCCACCGTTGATCCTTTAATTTCTGGAAACAGATGATGAAGAGGAGGAGGTTGCTATTTAACCACAATTGATTCAAATTATACTTAAATGCTGCTATTTAGTTTGGTATGTGTGTGTCAACTAGTCATGGCCGCATAAATCATAGCACAAACATTATTTACCTAAAATATTACATGATAAATACAAGCTTGTTTTTAAAAAAACAAGACTTTGTTTGAAAAAACTGGAATCTCATGTTTAAATACCTTTACCATCCTATTTATAAACTTGAAACACCATTTATGTGCTTTCGAATGGGTTTTTCACAGGTTTCTTAAAAAAAAAAAATGGAGGCCCACCCCACCCCCAACCCCCAATGCACATAAATTTCAGGCCGAATTATGATGGCTTTAATCCCATCAGCCTTTTAGGGAGAATTTTACCACAAGCAAAAAATAGAGGTTTATCAAAGGACTCGTATTTATACAGCAACCTTTTAGGTTATGGGCATTTTTTAGAATTGTGTTTAATATAATTTTATCTAAACACTTTCTATTCCAGCATCACTCAGGTAAGTGTGCTGGCTATCCTTCCAAATCTAAACCATTATTTCTTGCATATAAATTATACTAAATTTCAAATCACTTTTGATAATATAACGTGTATCTAAAAATCGGCCTTTTTTTTTCTTTTTAAAATACTTACATATATTGTGGCGTATGTTGATTACTGATAAGTGATAATTAAAATCTATCAAACTTATAAATACATTTGAAATATTGTGTTAAGTGAAGATTAGGATAGACAAACATTATTGTATTAACACCTAAAGTTTGCTATTAATGAAAGAATGAAAGCCATGATGTTTGCTGATGATTCGATGGTATGGGGGAGAAGGAAGAGCAAGTACAGGAACAAATACAAGAATGGAATAAGGAAGTGAAGGAGTGTGGCAAAGTGTGAAGTGATGGTAATGACAAGGAAGGGAATAAGGTTGGATGGAGTAGAGTTGAGAAAAGAACAGAAGATAAAATATCTTGGAAGTGTGATTGAAGAGAAAGGTGGAAGTAGAGGAGATTTAATAAGAAGAGGACAGCAGGGAGAGTTGCTCTATAGGTGTGTAAGAGACCTGCTGTGGAGAAGGAAAGTCCTCTTAAAGTGTAAGGAAGTGTTGTACAGGATGTACTGTATACACCTTGTCAGACATGCAGCATAAACATGGACATTGAAAGTAAGAGAGACTAGGGAAGTGAAGGCCACGAGAATGAAGTTTGTGAGGGGCGTATTAGCTGTCGCAAGGAGAAACAATATTAGGGATGAAGTTATCCGGGGAAGAGTTGGGGTACAGGGAGTACATGAGATAGTAGAGGTGGTATGGGTCTGTAATGAGGATGCCGAAGAAAATGTTGGAAATGAATTAGGTACGGAAAAGGCCGCAAGGGAGGCCAAGAAAGGGATGGGAGGAGCAGATAACAGAAAGTGTTCAAGTGAGAGGAGAATAATGAAAGAACTTAAAGGAGGAGGATGGAGGTATTTTACTAAACTGACCCATCATAGGCTGGAAACAGTTGATAATATATTAAATTTGTTTCAGCATTATATTGATTCATTTTCTATCCTACACCTTAAAAACATGTTTTAATCTCTTCTTAAAGGATTGTCATATATTAAAATGAACTTTGTGTATTTTCTCAAACTTCTTTTGTTGGATTCTTAATGAGTGAAGTGGCTGATTTGGAATTTTTTTCGGGCACATTGTGCCTTCTAAAAAATGTGTATGTTAATTTAAAAGATAATGAATTGGAAAACAATTACATCACTTTTATATGCCCAATTAAGTAAAGGGTTTCCCAAACTTTATAGAGTCTCACATACCTCTCTTGGGACCATAAAATAACCTTTTTGCTGCTTTCAGTTCTTCAAATAAACAATAATTAAAAATCTGTTATCTTTTAAAGTATAAAGGGTCGGTCCAGGTTGTTTATCAGACTTACTACTATCAGAAAATGTTGTCATACCCCCTGAAATCCTTCACCTACCTTTGGGGCTATGCCTACCCCAGTTTGGGAAACACAATAGAGTAGTAGAGAATACTTCTTAATGAAACATATTTAAACTCCATTCACGGTAGGAATTACTCTCTGAAAGGTATTTTTTCCTACCAATATCCTACTATATAATAGCTTTATGGTAGGGAAAAAGGCCTTTCAGAAAACAATTCCTACAGTGAACAGACTTTACTTTTCAGTCAAAGCTAATTTTTTGTATAAAATATTTCAAATAACCCATTATTAGTATCTTAAAGATATTTGTATTATATTTGGAAGAAGGTACAGTAAAGGGGAATAGAAAACATGTAACAGTGCCCTATCATTTTTACAAATATTCTTTTTCTCCCTTTTGTGTTTTTTGGTTACCTTATTTAGGAAGTTGCGTTGTGTGTTTCACATTCCCTTCTGATGAGTTTTGAAGGGGTAGCCATTATCTCTGTCCAATGGCAGCAATGTAAAGTGTGAATTCAGTTATTATTATCATTGTAAAAGCCATATTGTGTTCATTCCTTTTATATGTTTTCCCTTCACCTTTCCTCTATTTTCTTCCAAATATAATACAATTAACAACCTCATAAAGCGAAAAAAGGTTTTCATTATATAGGTATATTAAAGATAAATTTATTATCTTTCAAAAGAGTTTGTTTTAAATATATGCTTTCTCGATAAAACTGTCAAATATTAATTTTGACAGGAATTGTGCACGAGATTAGGGGGTTGCGTGTCCTTGTGTTGTGTGATACTTGTTGGGTGGATGTAATTGTAATCAGCTGGCTCTAGTGTTACATTATTAATGTTAGAACCATTGTGCACCATTCATAGTTGTACAGCTATGTATTGGCTGATTATAAATAAATAATGATTTGTGTAAATAAATAGCATCTGCTGAATAACTACAATTCAAGATCGTTTTTCACTTCTTCACTTGGATCAACTGTGACATCTTCAAAAACCCAATCTTTCCACATTGATGCTTATAATCAGGAGTTTCTTGTAATAGATATAGCATTCATTTTCAAGAATATCGTTGAACTATCCACTCGCTTTGGAAGGTAGCAATTTTACTGATGCCCAGATTT
Source organism: Timema bartmani (assembly GCA_902151455.1). Taxonomy (NCBI): domain Eukaryota; kingdom Metazoa; phylum Arthropoda; class Insecta; order Phasmatodea; family Timematidae; genus Timema; species Timema bartmani. Next base: position 106,283 of record CABFWB010000201.1, read on the forward strand.
TGAGGATCTATATAGATTCATTTTAAGAAGTGCTTAAAATTACCACCTTCGGCCTGAATGCAAGGCTGCAGTCGTCGTGTCATAGAATGCTCCACTCTTTCAAAAATACATTGCATTGCAAGGCTTGCATTCAGGCTGAAAGTGGCCATTTTGAGCACTTCCTATGATGTTAAGCAACTCCACATTACTGGAGTACAAACATGACTATAACTTGAAAACAAGGTCAAATAGGACACATGTTTATATGAACTTTTTTTTTCGTAGTTTTTGTGTCTCCTGTTCACGGCTAAAGTGGGTCCCACATGTTACAGCACACCTGTGTGTGGGCGTGTGTATTTTAGAGATGGCCTATCCCTAGTAGTCGAATGTTTTAAAGCAGGCATGTCAAACCCGTGGGCCACTTGTAGCCCCCAAGAGTTCATTCTGTGCAGCCCTCAGGATCAGATTGAAACAACTGCAGGCTCTGTTATCAATATATTTGTACATTTGGTCCTATACATTTTATGTATGGCCCCCAGATAAATCCCCAAGAACTTGATAGAATAGTAGGAAAACAATAGAACATAAATAAAAGTAAAAACCCCTATTGTTTTTAGTTTTATTTGTGCTGTATTATTTTCCTACTATTCTATTTAATACTTTCTTTATGAGACAGTATAGTTTGGACATAACCTTTCTTTGCTTGTCTTTATTTAAAATTAACTTTGGAATCAACAGTGTACATGCTTTCTTCTTGAAACTTCTGCAGACAGTATTGTTGTTGTTAACTCTTAAATACCCCAATCAGTAAATAGTTTAGGCTCTGGCCTGAGGTACAGACTGCATTGCGAAAACCACTTTTTAGGGTTCGGGGGGTCACGAGACGTCAACATCCATCAAAATCTAGAGTTCAATTTTTTTTTCTATTCTAACATATCTATCTAAAAATATTGAAATGGGGTCCCCATGGGTCAACACTTCACATTAAAATGTCAACTTCCGGTTTAAAATTTTTGATATTTTACTAGGGGTTGCACATATATGTTTATTGCATTGCTATTAAATTCCTCATTTGTCAATTTTGACCAATATAATAGGTAAATATTGACTATTGAATCTAAAATTATATAGATCATTGTTATACAAACATTTAGGAGAGTGAAGGAAAGAAAACACACTTTTTGAGAGACTTATATTTTATTACTCTATGCGATTAGAGAATTATTGCGTTAAAACTTTATTCGTATCTCTTTACAACTAAAGCTCACAAAATTGTATTAATATATTTGCCAATATCTCAGAAACTGTCGGTTTTATAAAAATAATATTTCATATAAACATTCTTTATTTTTAATATTACTACAATTTTGTAATGACAAGTTCTTTAGTATCTCAAATAGTTGTGGAGATACGGAAATTACCGCTTCTGTAAAGTACCCTAAAAGTCATTTTCATGGGAAAATGAAAATAGCCAGTTTATTTATAATCTTATTCAACGCCTATATACAAATTTTAATCAAAATCGTTTTAAGCCCATTTTGAGAAAATGGATTGTTTCACTTTTTACTAAACTACTCTTAATTTTGGGGTTAAGAAGACACACAGACGGCATTGCAAAGACCACTTTTTAGTGTTCGGGGGGTCATGAGCCGTCGACAATCATCAACATTTCAGGTTAGATTTTTTTTACGGTCACAATACTTTACCTTTAGTGTTCTAAAAGTTAAAAAATATATATATTTGCGTATAGCTTGAAAGGTTTGTATTATAAATAGATCTAGATATTTGCAATGATAAGTAATTTCATATCCCAAATAGTTTCTGAGATATGATAAAAAATTAGAATTTACGCATCAGACCGGAGCCCTCCCTCAGTCATTTTGCCGAAATAATGAAGGTAGCCATTTTGTTTAGAATATTTATAAATATTCTGAAAATTGAAAAATGACACCTGGACACGGGAATCGAACCCGGGACCTCTGGCTTAGTACGCCAATGCTCTAACCACTGAGCTATCCAGGATTCGTCTCGTGCCCTGGGTCATTCTTCACTCATATTTTAAGGCAGAGTCTATGATGGACTGGCGGAAATCGTCGGCTACAAGTATGTGATTATATTAATATCACGAGCCATCGGATAACGCAGCCATCTGCGACTCGGTAGTTGGCTGTTATGCTGCCATTTGCACAATTATTAAATTGTACGGGATCGCACATATATNCATTGGCGTACTAAGCCAGAGGTCCCGGGTTCGATTCCCGTGTCCAGGTGTCATTTTTCAATTTTCAGAATATGATATCTAGGTGGAGTAATCCCCACTAATAAGCATAAATAATAGCTCTGGCTATTAATTCTTAATATTTATAAATGTTTTGAAATGAAATTTAATCAAAATCGCGAGGCTGGTCATCTAAAATTAAAGGGTCAAAAACGCAGGAAATTTATATTGGATTTGAATTTTTTAATTTCGCTTCAAGAATTATGGAATGGAAAACCACCCTCGTCGTACCTGGTCAAGATTCAAACTTTCTCTCAACGGCAATCTGGTATATTGTGAGACTGATGCCTATGGATTCTTTAGCCATTGATGTGGGCGGATCACTCACCAAGAGCATACAAATCTTTTTTACTGTATTATCATTGATGGCCATATTTCACTCATTTTTATTGTAGTTTCTCCTGTTGGGAGAGGGGTTGGTTATTCGGCACCTCTCATGCTCCTATGTTTACACTCCCGACAATAAAAATAATAAAATAGCATACACAGAGTTTGTGTTTTTTTATTAGCAGTTATCTACTTGCTTATCTAATATATATGTTACCGTGAAAACTGGAAACATAACGATTGTTGGAAATGAGTGTTGGTTTATAACATCCACCGCTGATTTCCAGAAGATGTTAAGTGCACCCTGTGTATTTTGTTAAAAACATAACAGCAACGATTTTACTTCACTGCAGTTACCTGGAAATTAATAATTGAACCCTAGAACCAAAAATGCCCCATGATAGAGAAGTTGCAAATAATTACAAATAATACCACAAATATTGTTACACCCTTACAAAAAGACTAAGATTAGACCACCACAGTTTAAAGTTATTTAGGTTAGGATAGGCTACTACACAATTCATTCTCGATAGTAAAAAACACGGTACAATACACAGCACAACTACAGTAGCACACCACCCTGGGAACATGCGGTTTCTGTTGCACAAATAGATGTACAGTGCACTCTTCCTTTATTTCCAACATACACAGGCGTACCTTCACGATTACTAGTATTCACCATTTTGGACTTTTCGATTACCGATACACGCCAGTGAAAGACGGTAAGAGGAATTTCATTTCCGACATCCACAAGTGTAGAGCAGTGAATTCCAGAAATTGTGGTAAATTACCGGCAATCTTCACGTTTCTAGCTTTCACAGTAACATATACCATATAATTGAGGGAAGATAGACCACATTAATCCCAAAGAAAGGAGTTCAACATTAGAATAATTGAGAGGCAGACTTGCAGTAAATATTTGAAAATGTTTTATTGTGCGTGTGCTTGTAGTACAAAAATATGAAGAGTAAATATACTGAGAGAGCTATGTTGGGAGAGAATATTATTCTTCACGCCCTTTCTGCATCGTGGTTCACCCCTAAGACTGGGGCAGCAGCTCTTTCTTGTTGCTCCGCTGCCAGTTTGATCTTCTTCTGTTTTCCTGCGTTAAACATGACAATATTATAGAGAATGTATAGTATATTACTACATTTTGAATAATTTTTTTCGCAATTTTATGGAACCAGTAATAATATGACTAAAAGTGTGAATGTTGTGTTATAAATTTGCTATTTTGAGTATTCTTGCATCATAAAACTATAAAACTTAAATAAACAAAAAGAATTTTTTTAAACTATTTTCTGTGAAAATGAAAAAAATTCCTCTTGTACTTCGGTAGGGATGTATCCACAGGGTGGCCGTGTGGGAAAATACAACTTATGGGGGATTTTTTAATTTGTCAAAAAAAAGGGGGGTACATTTGTATATCTAGGAAAGATAAATTGTCTTTATTGAGACTTATTCCAACATGTTTATCAATTACCATAAGCATTTATAGTCTTGATAAATTTCTAGTTTTGGGTCAAGGAAAGGTTTGGGGTTTTGCAGCCACCCTGATTTGGCACAATTTGTTAAATGTTGCCAAATTTTGAAATAGTAGTTATTAGAGCAGATTGGGAAGATGATGACGCTGACTTAGTAGATAAAATGAATAAAATATTCTCTTTCAAAAGATCTTATTGACATGAAATAAATTTAGAGAAATATTAGTTAAATTACTGTAAAAGTGTTAAAAGACATAAGCAAGCTTGATCTGCCATAAACTAAATTATTTCATAATCTTATTGATATGATCCATGATCAATGCGATAGTACATAACTCTTTATGACGATGTACTCACGGGCAAGCTTGACCATGATGACTCCCCACCAGATGCTCCAACCCCAACCAACCAGACAGAAGAGGATGGTGAACATTTGACCAATGGCCACAATCATGTCCAGGCAGCAAGCGCCCACTCGAGCTTGGGGATCATCTCGTACAGAGAAACGAGGCTTTCCGAAACATAGGCACAACAGTCCGCTAGATAAGGTCCCTAAAACAATGAAACACAAGACACACACACTTTACAAAGTAATTTTTTCCAAAATATCTACAGTAACTCCTGAATTTACACGAGAGATGAATAGGTACTAATAATTAGGGCCCGAATTTTTATGATTATGAAATTCTAAAAAAAACTTCTTTAAAATATGAACTAAGAGTTGTAATAAATGCACATGACTAAATCAAACCCACACTTTACAAATGTAAACTAAAATATACATAGGCAATGAAAAGCATTTAATAACTAAATTCTTACATTATGCTAAATATAATATTTGATTTACAAATATCTTCATAAGTAATCACTATTCCCTCCCAACACTTTCCCGTACTATAATGTTTCACCAGGCATGTGTATTTTACAACCAGACAAGCAAAGCGGATACAAAGTTTATTGCCAGCATTATCATTTCATTCCAACAATCGTGTGTTGAAAAAATATATGTGTGAGTATTGAGAAAATATTGATGGTATTTAAAAATTAACTTATTCAACATAAATGCATAAAAATTACTTTAAAATGACAAAATGTGTGGACACATGAGCATTACCTGTGATGTATAAAAACAAGGCATGTCATTAAAATACAGTACCTCATATTTATTTTTTTACATCCACTACCGGCTGGTTAGGCCTCTCGTAGCTTCATATGCCTTATAATCTAACTTAAGACTAGGACAGGCACATCTAGTCACTGGTCATCAATTTTATCAATGTGAAATGGTAAATCCATATTTTCGGCCATGCGGAGAATCGAACTCGGGACTCTTAACTCAGTAGGCAGACACTACCAACTGAACTAAGGTGTCTGACATATTTTATCCTCTAATAACCAATTATATTTTCAGATGCATATTCTTAATCTTACCATTATTGTGAGAGAGGTATTAAAATCAAGAGTATTTATATACATTTCCATAATATGTAGCTATATAAACATATGATTTTAAAGACTGTGGTTGAATACCAACAAGTGTTCCTCAAGTGAATGTTGGTACATTTTCATAAATCTTACTCTTCTTATCCTTATATCAGTTTGTTGAATTACCTGGTAGCTTGAATAAGCCATTTGATATTTAAAACCAATAGTTAAAAAAAACCATATTGAAACTAATGTAGTACCATATTTCTTTGATTCCAAGAAAATAATAAAAATAAAATGCTTAAATACCCTATATGTAAGAAATATTTTTATCACAGAATCCAAGATGACATCTGCTATTCCTAAAAAAAAATTTATAGTTTTGAAATGGCTGATTTGCATTGAGACCATTAGCATTGACCTTAATTTATATTTTAAGGGACAAATATTCAATTTTATGAAAAGATGAATCTTTAATATGTTTTGCTATTGATTTGCTAAGTAAGAGTTCTTAAAAACAAATCTTCGAAAATGTTGTCTCTTATTATTCTTTGTTGAGAAATAACCAGTGTGTGGGGACTATGTTTCCCCATCTTCCATGAGATGCTTAATGTTATGCTGCTGCTTACCTAGCCCAGGCACAAAGATGTTGAAAAAGAGACAAATCCATGCCAGAGGAATTGGCAACACTGGGATCGCGCCTCTGATCAACGACACGTGTTCCACTAGAGATGGGTCCAACTTTGGCGCTATTTCTTGCTGCAAAATCAACAAAACAGATGTGTCACTAGCCACAGAGGACTCGATTCACATTAACTCAAAAATTGGGAGGGAATGAAATGTGCAAGTAGTGATTATAAGTATAGGTAAATTATTTTATATATATTCTCACTTCCATTAGCAAAGGTTCACTGGCTTTACTGTGTTTTTTAATAGTGCTTCGTAAGAAGCAACATGAAGAGACCTGCTTCAGTGGTCGAATAGTCTTAAGGCGTCACTTTCGCAATATATTGGACTGCCGATGGCAGGGAGGTCAGGGTTAGAATCCTGATCGGGTATAATGAGGGTGGTTTTTCCTAAATAGTTTTCCACTCTCCCCATATGTAAATGGGCATACACTTCCTCCAAATGCAACCTTTCCAATCCCTATCATGTTAGTGTAATTAGTCCATATGTGTATAGTCCAAACGGGTAGTGAGTATGGTCAGCACGCAGACATAGTCTTTAGTCTCTTCTTGTTTTGGTCAATGATGGAAAGGCCATGTGTACTGTGGTGATTTCCCAAATGGTTCCACACTTCTCACAAATACCTTGCTGATCCCTGGTCCGAATTATGATAATATGCTAATAAATTTGTATGTGTTTTTTTATGAACCGACTTATTATATCTGTACACAACTTAATTATAGAACAAACACAATACCCAATCCCCGGCACATCAATTCCGTCACTGAGAAAGAGGAATCTCTAATCAAACCAATGGTAAATATTTTGGCCATGATCAAAATGGAACCCAGCGCTCTTTGCTCAATGGTCAAGACACGCTAATGAGGGAGCCAAGGGCTCAAACAATACGAATAGTAGACCTTGTAGCTCTGAAGAACTAAAGTGAATTTCCTTCAAAGGAGATTTATCACATTTAAGTTAATAAATTACTAATAAAATATTCATAAGGATACATTTTTGTAATAATAGTTTAATGTGTACCAAAAACCATAAGTTTACCTTGGAAAATGTGTACCAAAAAACATAAGTTTACCTTGGAAAGTAGATAGATAAGTCTATACGCATATGTACTAATCACGCTAATGAGTCAAGAATAAGGCAGGTTGAATTTAGAAGAAGTCTACCTCCATTTGCGTGGAGGGAGAGTGGAAAACCGCCCTCAGTTCACCCTACTAATATTCAAAACTGGATCTCCCCGTCAACAGCAGTCTAGTCTATTGCGAGAGTAGCACCTTGTACCATGCGGCCACCGAAGCTGGTCAAATCTTGTTAAGTTTTCGGTCCACCTCTCGTTCCCGAAGTCTACAATCGCGGGCACAGACTGTACCGGCCATTGAGTGCGAGCAGAACTACCCTGGGAAGAGATTACATCAAGTGTGCCGGGGAGAGGTGAAGGTCAAGACGGGGTGGGGTACACTCCAGATTAAAAACCAATCCACCGTCCCTCGCCTGACGGTCTCTAGGAGAAGAAGAGGCTAACACTCGCTGCCGGCAGTTCTGGTCGCGTGGCTAGCGCGCCTATAGTAGGATTTGGTATAAAGAACTGTAGCTGACAGTTACTTTTTTTTAACACCGCGTTTTACTACCCGTTTAGGGTTATACGCCTATGCACTAATGGGATAGGGATTAGGAAGGCTTAGTTGAGATGAAGCGCACTCGCACTTACGTGGAGGGAGAGTGGAAAACCACTTAGGAAAAACCACCCTCAGTGCACCCAACCGGGATCGAACCCTAATCTTCCCATCTTCGGCAGTCTAGTCTACTGCGAGAGTAACGCCTTAGACCACGCGGCCACCGAAGCGGGTCTGACGGTTACAAAAGTTACTAAAACTCAAGGGCATAGAAAGGAGGGGCCGGGGGTCCCCCTTCCCCCAGAATTCGCTGGAACATCCCTAAGGGGGGCGTGTCTTTATTTGAGTATAAAATAATACTTTACCAACTAAAGGTAAAGAAGGAGAATCTAAAACAGGGATGAATAACCTTATAACACCAGAGGGCCACTTTTATTTTAACTGATCAATGGTGGGCCTCAAGGCGATGCATCCCTCATCCCCTTTCCCACCTCGTCAACTTTTCCCCCTTATCCTGATTTGACCAATAAGCCTATAAATTATAGTGAAAAATAATGTTTTAAATGCTTACTTATGGGCCACATTAAAACTTACACAGCTATTCTTAAACTACCTCTAGTAGGCCGTTAGTTTTTAAAAAAAAGTTCCAAAATTGTTTTCTAGGTCACAAAAGTAATAGCTATTATATTCCAAAACAATAATTTTAATTCGTAACCTTTAAAAAACCAAAACACAACTGCAGTAAAATTATTTATTTACATGGACGTACCGAACTGTTCATGCTCACAAAAGAGGTAACATAAATATGTCACCAGTACTCATTTTAAAGTAGTCCTAGTGCGAGACTGGAAACATTAAGGCGATTGGCCCTTTTCATTTGGCGTGGAAATGCAGTGCCATAGGAACAAACGGTTATCCTCAAGAATTTTTATTGTTTTGCAATTTTCATTTGGGAAATGGTTGGTTAAAGCATAGAAGCTTGTTGATTAAGTTGTACTTTTTATATACACACCTCCTCTATAATTTTAACAGTGATCAGATATCGATAAAATTGACATTTTTCAATAGAAAACTGCCTGCTTCATAACATCAAATAAGAAAATCTAACAATTAATAAACATCGATACATTATCTTAGAAGGGGTGTTGAAGATATTAACATAAAAATTTCACTCGTTCTCGAGAAAACTGATATTTTCAAACGTATGATTTTTTCGGAAGACCTGTTCGGTAGCTAGCGCCATCTACAGTTTCCGTGATCCATCTGTTCTAGTTGACGCGGAAGGATACTTTGGTTGGTTGTAAAGCCATGCCACGCCTTTCACCCTCCCACCCACCATTCCACAAAATAGGTTTTGACTTGCACTCGACAGGGCCAAGGGCCTTAAGTGAAGATTGACGCTAAGCACGGGGCCAATTTTGGATAGCTCGTTGGTAGAGCATTGCCACATTGGCGCGCCAAGACAAAGGTCCCGGTTTCGAGTCCGGTGTCTAGGTGTAATTTTTCAAATAATGTTAAATTAACTCTTTTTTTTAAAAAAATCAGAATGTCAATATCGGGTTCAATTTTAGACACACCCGCCTCGGTGGCCACGTGATCTGACGCGCTACTCTTGTGACGATGACGGGGAGATCGAGTTCGAATCTCGCTCAGATGTCCTGTAAGTGGTTTTCCCAAAATGGTTTTTCATTCTTTCTCTACGAAAATTCGGGTACACTTCCTTTAATATAACCTTTCTAAACCCTAAAACCACTAGAGTAATTAGTACACAAGCGTATAACCCAAACGGGTAGTAAGAGGAAGATGGGAGGATAACATTAGAATGGACCTGAAAGAGATATAGTGTGTAATAAGGTGGACTGGATAGAACTAGTTCAAGATAAGGATATGGTGTAATGAGGTGGACTGGATAGAACTAGCTCAAGATAGGGATAGGGTGTAATGAGGTGGACTGGATAGAACTAGCTCAAGATAGGGATAGGATGTAATAAGGTGAACTAGATAGAACTAGCTCAAGAGAGAGATAGGGTGTAATGAGGTGAAATGGATAGAACTATCTCAAGATAGGGATAAGTGATGTATTTTATAAGTGCGGCAATGAACTTTCGATTTCTTAATGCCGGAGCGTAAGTAAGTAAAGGTATACTAAAAAAAAATTAGTGCACCTGTGGCCCACCTCACCCCACCTAGAAAAATTAGCTTTCTTTGTCTGTGCTAAAACTACTTGCATGGATATATAATTTTGAGAAGTTGCAAAAAGACAAACTTTTATTGGAAACAATATCAAAGGTTATATTGATAGAGATATGAATGAAAATGTATTATATGAAATGAGTTTTTCGTTTAAGTGAAAGCAGGCCAAGCACACTAACTTTTTTTTAATGTCAACTCCATGAGAAAAAAACAAAACGCTGAAATTTCGCATAGAGCCAACCATTGGGAAAACTTCCAAAATCTGAATCTTATTTATAAAATGTAACAAAACATTGAAATTTTGAAAAATTAGATGATTTTATAGCAGGGACTCATAGTTTCAACGTAAAACTATGTATATCTATAGGGAAAAAATTATTGTCGAAATAAATTACTTGGCAAATATACTCTCGGAAAGAGATGTATTATAAAATTCCCCATGTTCCACAATCCAAAGGATTGAATATGTGCTAAGGAGCATTCATAAAAAAGTGTCACGAAAGCCAAAACCACACTGATGTTATCACTAAATTTAGGACTAACAACTATTAACCTATGGAATATTATCCACCCATTTGTCTCCCAAAAGTGCATTTCACCATCTTTCATGCTCTTAGACAAAGTCGGTAAAGAATGGGTGCTGTAGAGGAGGGCGGTTTGAAAGGGAACCCATTAGGTCAATGTGAAAGAGGCATCTTAAGTTTGATTGGGAATGTTGAGAGGATGAGTGTGGATCGAGTGAAGAAGCAAATATATTAATAAGGTAGAGTTGTGTGAATCTAAAGGAAGGGGTAAGGCCGGTAGGCCATGTAAGATGTGAGTAAATGTGATAGATGAATGTGTGAAAAATAGACAAATTAAGAGTTTTAAGAATAAAGAGCTTGTATGACTCGGTGTATAGATTTTGTTGAAGAGAAGGGAGTATGCAAGGATAGGAAATTGTTGAGAAAGTTAGTAAGGAAGGATTAAGTAGGAAGTTGTTTTTTTAGCTACAGTAGCCCCATGGTTTCTTTGGTGCTGACTGAGAGCTCACAGCTGACAGCTGACGGCTTTGAAAAGCTACCAGACCAAATTATGTATCCCTATGCCGAACCATATTATCTGCAAAAAACATGTGTTTAGCAGCTGTCACTTCTGAAAGTCGAAATTTAGGTATATACCTAAATGTTGACTGTCAGCTGTCAGCTGTGAACTATCAGTCAGCACCAAAGAAGCCATGGGGCTACTGTAAGTACAGTTTCTTATCCATCCCGTAGGGAAACGGCGTGATTAGGTATGTATATATTTATATACGTATGTATGTATGTATGTATGTATGTATATATGTATGTATATATGTATGTATATATGTATGCATATATGTATGTATATATGTACGTACGTATGTTAGTATGCATGTATGTATATATATACGTACGTATGTATGTACGTACGTATGTATGAAAAGTATATGTTGTGCTCTTAATTTTAATTGGGATATGGAAAAGAATACTTACCGCCTCTGTGAAGTCAATTGTGTACTATAGGTAAAAGTCACCAATAAAGACAACTATCTAGTTGCACCCACCTCGGTGGCGTAGTCGGCTAACGTGCTAGTTTCGTGTTAAGCTAGACTGCCGAGAACGGGGAGATTGAGGTTCGGATCTCGGTCTGGTGAACTGGAGGGGTATTTTCCTAAATGGTTTTCCACTCTCCCTCCACGCAAATGCGGGTTCACTTACTAAATTTAACCTTCCCAATTCCTAATCCATTAGCGTAATTAGTAATTAAGCGTATAGCCCGAAAGGGTAGTAAGATGCGGTGCTAAATAATAAAATAATAATAAAATCTAGTTGCAGTATGCGCAAGACACTGAAGCTACCCTCAGCTTTTTTTTTTGTTGTCACCGCAGTGGTTTAGTTATCAGTTCACGCACAGCCTAAAAGCGTTGTATCAGTTTGATGCTAATATTAAAATTTAGGTATATACCTAAATGTTGACTGTCAGCTGTCAGCTGTGAACTATCAGTCAGCACCAAAGAAGCCATGGGGCTACTGTAAGTACAGTTTCTTATCCATCCCGTAGGGAAACGGCGTGATTAGGTATGTATATATTTATATACGTATGTATGTATGTATGTATGTATGTATATATGTATGTATATATGTATGTATATATGTATGCATATATGTATGTATATATGTACGTACGTATGTTAGTATGCATGTATGTATATATATACGTACGTATGTATGTACGTACGTATGTATGAAAAGTATATGTTGTGCTCTTAATTTTAATTGGGATATGGAAAAGAATACTTACCGCCTCTGTGAAGTCAATTGTGTACTATAGGTAAAAGTCACCAATAAAGACAACTATCTAGTTGCACCCACCTCGGTGGCGTAGTCGGCTAACGTGCTAGTTTCGTGTTAAGCTAGACTGCCGAGAACGGGGAGATTGAGGTTCGGATCTCGGTCTGGTGAACTGGAGGGGTATTTTCCTAAATGGTTTTCCACTCTCCCTCCACGCAAATGCGGGTTCACTTACTAAATTTAACCTTCCCAATTCCTAATCCATTAGCGTAATTAGTAATTAAGCGTATAGCCCGAAAGGGTAGTAAGATGCGGTGCTAAATAATAAAATAATAATAAAATCTAGTTGCAGTATGCGCAAGACACTGAAGCTACCCTCAGCTTTTTTTTTTGTTGTCACCGCAGTGGTTTAGTTATCAGTTCACGCACAGCCTAAAAGCGTTGTATCAGTTTGATGCTAATATTAAAAAAACAATTAAAAATAATCACGTAAATAACCATATTTATTATTGGATCATTATTCTCCNTTAAAAATAGTCACGTAAATAACCATATTTATTATTGGATCATTATTCTCCTCGAATAGTATAATCATTAGATTTTAGTCCAACACCTTAGCTTAGTCGGTAGCTTGTCCGTCCACTGAGCTAAGGGTCCCGAGTTTGACTCACGGCATGGCCGGAAAATGTATCATCGGTTAAATGTAGGTTTCCCCTTTCAGACTGATGAATTAATGACCGGGAGACTGGGTTTTGTGTCTGATCTAGATTTTAAATTATTTAATAAGTTGTGTGCTAACACCATTTGGCTTAGAAAGTGCACATTAAGTTCACCCCCCCAAAATAAATGTTTTAATTTTTGATGAAAATATAATACATATTTTTTTAGCACCACGTTTTACTAGCCGTTCGGGTTATATGCATGTTTACTAATTCCTCTAATATGTTAGGGATGAGGAAGGTTGAATTTAGAGGAAGTGTACCCGAATTATTCATAGAGTACAGTGAAAAATCATCATCATCCTCAGTACATCCGACATGGATTCGAACCCGCATCTCCCTGCCATTGGCAGTACAGTACATTGCGAGAGTGACGCCTTGGAACATTCGACCACCAAAGTGGCTAGTATTGGATATTCCTGCAATATTTATTATTATCTTTAAAATGAAATAAAACCTAATAGTTATCTTTCCATACATTTATAGGATTTAAGAACACAATAATTTATAAGTAATAGATTAATTTCAGCTCTGCTACTGCATGGGGTTGGAATGCCCATCACAATAATCTTCCCCTCCTTCTTTTATTAATTTACTTTGAGTCTCAATTACGTTTTCATTTCACACCGCGTTTTGATATCCTTTCGGGCTATTTACATATTGACACTAATGATTCCCGGCATGAGAAATGAGGAAGATTGAATATGGAGGAAATGTTTATTTTTTTATTTGAGGAATTTAACGTGCCCTTTCAGAACCGACTGATTATATCATCACACAACTTATAAACAAACTTAAATCTAGAACCGACACAACACCCAGCTTACGGTCGTTAGTTCATCACCGTGAAAGAGGAAACCGACATTTCAACAATGATGATTATTTTCGGTTATAATGGGAGCCGAACTCAGGACCCTTAGCTCAGTATACAGACACGCTACCAACTGAGCTAAGGTGTTGGACAATTTAGAGAATGTATACACATATTTGTGTAGAGGGAAAGTAGAAAATCATTTAAGAGAAAACACTGGCTCAGACTCGAACCCTGATATCATCACCACAATAACATAGGAGCAGACCCTTCCTTATCCCACGTACCCACCGTTGCGCGTGAGTCTCAAACAAGAGGAAGTAAAATACAAGTTTTAAAAAAAAGTTCGCAATTAAATGAAGAGAAAGAAATTGAACCTTCGACGTTAATGAGATACAATTTACTGTGTAATTAAGTTCGCAAAAGTTTTAACACGTTCTTCCTTAAATCCATGGGGTTTTCATGTTCGTGTCTCGCTGTTATTTTTCATTGAACATTTTTCCTTAACGTTAAGACCGATCTTGGGGGAAAATCATGGGAGTTTAATTATCTGGGCCAGCTATGGGGGATTCGAAGGGATGTTTTTAAGGGGAGGTAACCTTAGTTTGTGCCGATAAGTAGCAAGCTTACCTCGTACGGTTCCACTATGATGTATCTTAAGAGGTAGGGCCATAGCGTAATCCGTCAAGGTAAAAAAAAAGTGTACGTTTATGCACTCTAGTTTTATTCTTAAATCACTTCCCTAACCGGCCTCATAGTATAGTGGTCAAAGCCCCGTCTGCAGATCTAGATGTCCCGGGTTCAATTCCCTGCTGCTGCTACTGGAGGAATTTTCTCGAAAGGGAGATAATTACCATGGTCACCAGAGTTTGGTTAAGTAGTCTTAAGTTAGGTTAATATATTGATTGGTTTTACCCCCTCATATTCACTATCACCATGACCTCATCTCATCGGAACATAGAAAGAGCCTCCACGGAAAGGATGTACGATTAGTACGTTCGGGCGTTCCCTGGGAAAAGGTACCTTAGTAGGCCTACTGGTGAATCTTTCCGCTAACTAAACTACAAATTGATTTCTCCCAGACACGCCATTATTATCGTTCCCTTATACACCACATTATTAATTCCTTGTAATTTCCTCTCTCGCAGTCTTGCCCTCTTTATCACTTTAACTTTCCTGACTTTTATTTTCTTTCATTTGTCTTTTTTTTTAATCTATGTTTATGGCGATATTCTCCACTTTTGTGTCGACAAATCTTTAAATCGAAATATTAATATTACAACACACATCAGTGAGCCAACGGACTATACGTCAAGCTCGTCTAGTCAGGTTTGCCCGTGACATAGACTTAAATCCCAGCCGGATGTATTGAGGACCTTTTTTGTTTTTGCTAACTAGTTTCTTACTCTCCCTCCGCACAAATACTGGTGCATTTCATCTGAATTATGTCTTCCCTGATACCTACCCCATTAGCATAGTTAAATTCTGTTAGCCCGGATGGATAGTCAGATGCGGTGGAAAATAATTTTATATCGTATTCTTATGATTTAATCTACTTTTCAAATAACTCGCTTCAGTGGCCGGGTGGTCTAAGGTGTCAATATTCTCTCAATAGATTAGACTGCCAAGGACGAGAAGATTGTGCTTCAAATCCCGGTGGTCGGATGTATTGAGTTTTTTTGCATAAATAGTTTTCCACTCTCCCTCCAAGAAAATGCAGGTACACTTCCTCTAATATAATCTCCTTCCTCCCAAATACATTAGAGTACCTAGCGGTTCTAAATAAATAAACTTCTCAAATAAACGCAAGTTTTGTCCAACTTACCGGTACTTGTGACGACGCCTGGCTCTGTTTCTTGGACAGCGTCGCTTGACTTCTCCTCCTATCGAGCTCCCGTGCGGCCGAGTCTTTGCGGCCGCAACACGCGCAACACCTCTTTCTACAAGAAGAGGACGACGCCGAAGAACCACCGCCACAAATGCAACACGCCAGGTTCAGGCATAGCAGCGCCCTGCAACCCCTCTTCAGTCCCGCACAGCACGAACAGCGGTCCTTACACATGGCCCCCAGCGTCTTACAACACCCGGTGCCACCGCCGCCACCACCGCCCCCTCGGGACGATTTGAAGCAGGAGGGCAACTTCAGGCAACTTCCGGTAGCTTTGCAGCAGTTGGAGGACGACCAGAACGACGAGGACTTACAGCAACTGAGTTTGTCCTGTCTGACGCCGCCCTTATCGCCTGTGCAGCTGAGTCTCTCGCAGCAGGTGGGCGTGGCGGTGTTCGAGCGTCTCAGTTTCTCGCAGCAGGTGCAGGGACGGTTGTTGTTGAGTTTGGAGCAGCACGCCATTTTGTGGGGACAACAGCAACAGCCGATACTGGACAGACAGTCTCGCGCCCTGTCGAGTGTTCGGTGACCAGAGGTTGATTTCTCCTCTCCTTGGACCCTGCGAACAAGGAAGGACGGATGTTTTTTACAATCACGTGTTCGCATATGAATATGTATAAGTATTTATATTAATATAAATAATTGATCTAAGTTATATAATATGTACTATATAATTCTATTATATTATTTAATATTATATTTAAATAATTATTATTTATATTTTCATACATTTTTAACATGTTAATATTAAATCTTAATATATATTATGATTATTATGATTTCCACAAGTCCATCACAGACTCTGTCTTAAAACTATGAATTAAGAGTGACCCAGAGCACGGGACGGCTCCTGGTAAAGCATTGGTCCCGGGTTCGATTCCAATTTACAAGTGTAATTTTTTAAAATTACACAAACACAGATATAAACGCTGTGTGTGTGTAATTTTTTTTTAATTACACCTGTACACCGGAATCGAACCCGGGACCCTTGGTTTAGCAGGCCGATTCTTTACCACTTAGCTATCCACGGGCCATCTCGTACTCAGGGTCATTCTTCATTCATAGTTTTAAGGCATATTCTGTGATGGACGTGGGGAAATCACCGGCGACTTGGGAGTGGCTTTATGCTGTCGTTTGTACAAATATCATTGTACATGAAAGCGAATAACATGGAGAAAGCACAAATTGTACGTGACTAGTGAAGCTTGGGGTATTGAAATGATATTTTACTACGGATACTACCGCATCAAATATCATATTCGTAAATTTTTGATAAATGACACTTGTACACTGGAATTGAATCCGGCATCCTTGGCTTAGCGCACCAATTTTCTTCCACTGAGCTATCCAGGGTTCGTCCCCTGCTAAGGATCATTCTTCACGCATAGTTTAAGGCAGTCTGTGGCTGTATCCGTAGTAAAATGTTAATTTCAATCCCCCAAGATTGTCAGGATTTGAATCTCAGCCGGGTGAACTGGGGGTGATTTTTTCTAAACTGTTTCCTTCTTTAACTCCATGAATATATAGTAATGAGTAAACAATATGAGCTTGAATACACCATAGAAGCAACATTTGTGTGAACTAGAATGAAGAATTAATATTTCCATGAACCAACTAAAAGGTAACATGTCCATGAACCAACTAAAAAAGCAACATGTGGATGAACTAGCTAAATAAGTAACATGTACATTAATCAAATGACTAATCAAAAATGTTCATGAACCAACCGAAAATCAACATCTGCATGAACCAACTAAATAAGCAACGTAGTGTATGAACTAACTAAATAACTAACGTGTAAATGAATCAATTGACTAATCAAAATGTTCATGAACCAACTAAAAGGTAACATATACATAAATCAACTAAAGAATCAACATGTGAATGAACCAACTAAAAATTCAATATATGCCTGCATTAATTAAAGAAGCCACAAATGCATGAACCAATTCAAGATTATTTTTTTTAGCAAAGCGTTTTACTACCTGTTCAGGTTATAAGCATGTGTACTACTTACGCTAGTGAGATAAGTGTGAGGAAGGTTGAATTTAGAGGAAGTGTACACGTATTTTCGTGGAGGGAAAATGTAAAACTATTTTGTAAAAAAAAAAACTTTCAGTGCACCCGACCAGGATTTGAACCCCGATATCCCTGTCATCAGCAAAATTCAAGAATGAACATACGGTTGGCCAAAAAATAGTGATGCTATAAAACTACAAAAGCGTAAATATATAAAGAAACAATTTTTATGGAGATACAAATATATATTAGCATCTACCCAATTTTATATTTTCATGAATTGACAGGAAAGTTAAGATTAATAAATCTTATTTTTTTTTGCACCAAATTTTATAAATATAATATTTTTTATTAGCTATCGTATTCTTAAGTTTTTTTTTAAGTTGGCCAAGATATTTTAAATTAAATATTACATGCATCAGAACTATTTCACTTGGCCACAGAATGTTAACGAAGTACAGTCAGGTGAGTGACGCAACAGACCTGGAGTTGTGTTCCCGGCTACCTGCCGTTAATTGCAAGCAACGACACCGCGCTGTGTGTCCCAACGTCCACAAGACCATCGACTGCGGTGGTCAGTGGCGTGAAGAGAGCAACGGCTCAATACCCGAGGGGGGGGGGGATTGGAGGTTGGAAGAGGAAAAGCAAAGAGAGGGGGTAGCGGGAGACTGCCAAACAACAGGCAGCACGCCATTCTCCACTCCAACATTTCAAGGGCAAATAAGCCTAAATCTGAATCCCCTAGCAGCTCTTTGTTTTTCTTTGTTTTAAATTTCTGTCCGACACAACTTCCTAAAATTTTGAGCTTGATTACTCCGTTTGATGGTGTTCGTGTCCAAGCGGGGTGTATTGACAAAGTGCTAATGATAATATCAAATGGGATTAAAACAGAACAGTCGATTTAGTAGATTTTTTGGAAGTGTACGTTAGATAACAAACCATTAGACGAACATTCACACGGTTACTTGACAACCTAATGTAGGCTACTGTACGTATAAATGACGTCCGAGTCTAAAACAAGCGTGTCTAGGTTCCGACGGCATTACCAACATGACAGATTTTTTTTAAAAATATGTGGTCGCTTATTTTGTATGTGAGGCTTTTTTTTTTTTCGCCTATGCCTGCCCAATCTCCCTTCCCCCCAACCTCACCCACTTCCCCACATACACACACAAAATAAGTTAGCGTGTATACAGTCCAGTTTACATTGTAAAAACCTTTAATAAAAATACAAACCTATTCATTTGAGGCCAATTTTAATAAGAGTCTATTATTTTTCGTGATATTTTAACGGTATTAATAAAGTGTCAGCTGTAGATCACATTATTTAACATGATTACGTGAAAGTAGATTTAGTAATTTTTTGTCAAGGTTTTTTCCTATGAAAATTGGACTGCAAGGATTTATATTATGGAATTAATATAACTTGATGCTACTGTACACAAATTAACTATCAATTTTTCACTTAGTGATTTAAAACAAACCTAATTTTACCATGGCAATTTTTTTTGCCCTCGTTGGGAATCATACCCAAGACCTTGTGATCAGTAGACAGATGTGTTACATTTCCTTTTTAATCCATGCGTTTTAAAACAGTTGCTTGTATGATCAGTTAATAAAATAAATACGTATCTCCCTGTCTTCAATAGGCCAATCTAACATGGAAGTGTTGTCTTAAATCATTTTGTGTTTTGCTAAAAATGGTAAGAAGTGGGCTTCAAGTGCTAGGAGTAGAAAAATTAAGGTTTAAATTATTACAATTATTTAAATTTAACTTTATACCTCTGGTCACAATAATCCGATAGAACAGCCATTTCAAACTTATTTTTTAGCACCTCCTCTTACTACTAGTTCGGGTTGTACTCATATGTAATAATTAGTCTGATGAGTTAGAGATGAGGAAGGTTGAATTTAAATTAAGTGCACCTGCATTTGTGTGGAAGGAGAGTAGAAAAATATTTAGTAAAAAAACTCAGTACACCCAACAGGGATTCGAATTCCTATCTCCCTGTCATCGGAAGTCTAGTTTATTGTGAGAGCGACACCTTGGACCATGTATGCCAAAGTTGAGACCAAATATGGCCCGATCCATGATTCTATGAGGCCCGCGGAACTTTTTATGAATCAACATACATTGCAACTCTATTATTATTTTGATAAAAGTTGTTTAAAAATACTATTTGGAGTAATTACATTTGAAAATTTTGTATTAATTAAATAGTTTAGCAAATAAGGTTGGTGTACTAAATTTGTACTTTAAACTCATCTGGTATCGTATCTCAGGAATAATTAAATGTGTGCACCAAATGTGTGTTTGGCAGCACAATATCTGAATAGTGTGTTTTTTCCTTATGAAAAGGAACAAACAGCCGAGAGATCGCGTCTTACGGACATGCGTTTGTCATTCATTAAGGCGTTAGGGCTTGGCTTGTAAATCGTGAAAGCAGGGATGTCTTGTTATTCCCACCAACTATTCCCCTTCCATTGCCGCAATCGATACTTTAGAACATATTTTCCAATGTAGCCAAAGGTGTGGCGAATGAGAAGTTAAATTCGCCACAACGTGTTATAAATGAGGTCGCTCAATCCAACTTTTGAAATGACACAAATTATTTATTCAAAACATGCACTGTACACTTTGACAACAAGTTACAACTGCTTCAGACGCAAAAGTTGAAAATAGTTCAAATTGAAAATTTAAGGCAATTTAGTGCGAGATTTGACAATCTTTTTGTCTGAAGGCAGATATGAAACGAAGTGTTGGGAAAAGAAGTGGAGGGAAGTAATGGATGGCTGTGTTGCGTCAATGATTCATTCAGAAAGCGAAATATTTCCAACTATATGCAGGAAATAACAAGCTACAACCAGCACACGTTTCAGGAAAAGTTTATTTTACTGTGATAGCTGGCAAACTCAAATTCGCCACACTTCTATGGCCAATTCACTACTAGTGACGGTTGGCGGCAGGGTTGCCGACACCAGATTTAGAACCATTAAATATGATATCCATAAATCCATCACAGACTGCCTTAAAATATGGGCGAAGAGTGATCCTGACCCCGGGAAAGTCCCTGGATGGCTAATGGTTAGAGCATTTGTGCGCTAAGCTAAAGGTCACGGGCTTACTTCTCGTGTCCAGGTGTCATTTTTAAATTTATTCAAATATGACTTATTTACGGCTGATTTCCGTAATTATAATCATTCATCCTATAAGCTTCCTCTTTCATATATACTTAATTGAATAGCGTTATTTTCTTCTATATACTGTACATAATATACTTCCATGTACTTTGTAGGAATATCAAACATCACCTCTGTGGATGGATTTCTTTCCGCGCAAAATGGTCGCGGGACAGCAGTCATCGATGACTGACGTCAGCGGCTATCGCTTGTATGAACAGAAGGTTGCGTGCGGTCCTTTTTGATGGCTGCCTCTAAGGAAATGTGCCTCAACTGCAGACGTGGATGCAACCCAACCAAATGCATTCCGGATGTGTTTTATGTATTACAATGTAGTTTATCATCTTCTTATGAAACCGCTTTGATGATCGAATGGTCTAAGACGTCACTCTTGTGTTATTATTTTTTATCGCCGCGTCTTTCTAACTGTTCAGGTTATACGTATACATGATAATTACTCTAACAGGGCAGGGATGAGGAAGAAAGCATTTTAGAGGTAATCAACCCTCATTTGCGTGGGAGAGTGGGAAACTATTTAGGGAAAAACACCATCAGTAGACCCGAACCTCAATCTCCCCATCATCTGCAGGGCAGTCTAGCACGAGAGTAACGCCTTAGAGTTAGGCCATTCGGCCACTGAAGCGGGTACTCTTGTAATTGACAAGCAGATCGGAGCTCGAACCTCAGTCGGTGTAGTGAAGGTGGTTTTTCCTCAATGTTATTCCACTCTTCCTCCACTTTAATGCTTGTACACTTTCTATCGATTCAACCTTCCTCATCCCCAACACATTAGGGTGATTAGTAAATATACGTATAACTCAAACGTTTCGTAGAACGTGGTGACAAAAAAAATCCTCTTCTAGTGATAGTATTTGCAGTTCTTTATATTTCCCTTTTTTCACCCTTTTTTTTAGTCCGGGTAGTCTAAACTGACATTAGTTAGTACTAGAGGATTTGAATACTAGGAAACACTATTTGGAGTCTAAGGTGTAGGCGGGGAATCTATCCCCTCCCCTCTTTGCCCAAAGATCGCAAGTAATTTTAATAATAAGTACAACAGCTATAATATGGAGAAGTGAAAATGTTTCAAATGCTAAATGCTAAATGTTAGAGCTGATTTGATATTCAAATGTTCTAATAAAAGTGCCTTTGAAATTTCCATTTAAATAAAAGTACAAAAATAATAGCCTTGTCTCTTTATACACCCCTTTTACGCACCCCCTTTTTCAAAGAGGTGTATGGGTGCGCCACTTAGTAATAAAGATATTTGAACATTAAAAAGTAGAAAAAATACTTCTACATTTTATTCTTTCCAAGCAAGCATTGTATTTCTAAATCTATCTCCTTTTATATCTCTCTGCAGTTACAAATTTTGTTTCACGGTTTAATTCTGACAACGTATATTTGTATGTATATTGTTTCTCTTTTAGGAGTCCCCAAATAGTATTAATAATTATTATTAAGTTATATTATAGCATAATAATTTCAATGCATTGCAAAGTTCTGCTGGAAAGTCATTAATTTCAATAACGTAGCGCCGTGAGCTATTTCTTGACCGGCAACATGTGCTACAGTTCTGTATGACAAGTTGCGTTCAAAAAGTCAGGCGCTTCGACCAAAACACTCGGTACTACGCAAACAAACGCCTTGAAAGGAATATTGTGTCACCTGGGGACCAAACAAAGTTGGTAGTCAAACTCCGTAAAGTTTATTCCGAGAGGAAGTATTCTTAGAGACACTGGGTCCAACCCAGGTAAGGCCTGAAATTAATTTACAACCTTTATAAATGGTAGGATTTAGCGCCTATAGAAGATAATTTACAACATTTATAAATGGTAGGATTTAGCGCCTATAGAAGGATTCTAGTAAGATGATCCTTTTAGAAAATACAAATGTAAGATTATATTGTTGAGTGCGGCCAACATTAATACTGTCGTTAGAGATCACATAGCTTGATGTATGAATATATTAAAGTAGTTCTTCTATCGTTTTGTGACTCTAAAAAAGTGTTTTCCTATCCGAATCTGACCACCTGACTTTTGTCTAGAGCAGGTCTGAGCAAATTTTTCGGCATTGAAATTTTAAATATAAGAATCGGCCACCAAATAAATAAAAATTTTCAGGTGGCGCAATTTATTATTTTAAGAAATAAGAAAATTATTTAGAAAACACTAAAATAAAGACAATAAATATAAACAACTAAGCGATTTTCCATTAAAACCGAACATAGTGAGATGAATCCAGTTTCTTCATATCTCATCATTTCTTTAAAGTCAGGTGTAAATTTAGTACTTGATATTATTAAAAGCGCTTGAAAATTATCATCAGTGTGTTTTATAGAAATGGAATCTTCCATAAGAATCAACTTTTTAATTTTGGTATTTTTAACACTAACATCTTTTTTCGTAGATAGATAGTCATAGCTTGCGGGCTACATAAAAATACGTGCCGGGTCGTAATTTGCCCAGGGCTGGTCTAGAGGCTCAATCGTGACCCTCATCACTGATAATATTTCCCATTTCTCCTTCCAGGCAAATGTCATTTAAGCTCCTTTTCATATTTCCAACCTTAAATTAAATCTGTCGATATTCTTATATCAGAACGTGTCGCTTAAAAATATAATCTATTCACCTGTGGTTTTGTCCTTCTACCCAATTGTAGATCACAGCGGTGGGCGCGTGGTCTCTGTTGCTGGACTCATGGTTTCATTTGCTCGGCATTGGTCATAAGGTTAGAATTTTAATCCTAGCTGGGTGCTAAAGGAGCATATTTTTACCCATCCTCTTTCCCCCATTCATGTGTATAAATCTCCCCTGAATAATTCTCTACATAATTGCCTCTAGGCTCCGTAGTTAATATCCCGTTTGTTGCATGTATGGGCCAACTAATATTTAAACAATCTGACTAGTTTTTTTTTTAAATATTAAAGTTAGTGTTGGGTATGTGGTGTAAGCTATTCTCTAACATGGTGGACGCGCAGACTAAAGGTCAATTTCGTATATTCTGGTTTGTTGGTGACGGAAAGGTTGGCATTGAAATACTGGATGGGTGTATTGAGGGTGGGATTTTACTAAATGGTTTTTCACTCTTACTCCATGAAAATGTGAGCACAGCTCCTCTAAATTCAACATTTCTCTTCCCTAACTCACTAACGTAATTAGTACGTACGCGTACAACCTGAACAAGTAGTAAGACGTGGTGCTAAAAAAAACCTATTGAACTAAATAAAGAGAGAGATAGAAGGTCATGGTGAAGAGGTTAGGGGAGAGGAGCCCGCGTTAACGCCGGCTACGCCCTGCACTTAAAGAGATGACCCCCTCCCCTGCCTTTGGGAGGTCAACTCACCCCGCCCCCACCTACCAAACTACCACGACCCTCATCATCCCTCTAATCACCACCACCCACCCCGAGTGATTTATTCCCTGTCCGGCCCCAGAGTAAATACTGACATGGGGAAGGATATAAGGCCTCACTTCCGACCACACATCCACCTAGACTCTAGATGACCGATCTTTCTAGGAAGTCCACTTCAAAAAGCCGCCAAGTTGGTTCAAATAATCATGATGGATAATCCGGATGTTTCCGGTAGAAATTAGGTTAAGCCAATCTTTGACGCAAAGTGAAGATTAAAAAAAAATTCATCACGACGTCCTACTACCCGTTCGGGCTATACGCACATGTACTAAATTACGATGATATGCTAGGGATGAGGAAAGTTGAATCTATAGGAAGTGTATCTGCATTTGCGTGGAAAGTGAGATTGGAAAACAATTTAGTAAAAACCACCCTAAGTACACTCAACCTATATTAAAACCTAGATCTTCACGTTGTCATCATTATAGTCCAATGGTACATGGGGGGCGTGAAGACATATTAGGGGGCACGGAAAGTAACTACAAATTAATATACACATATTATGTCATTATAGACCCGGATTAATCAAATTCAGATTTATTGTTAGCCGCAAGAGATCTGGAGGTTACGGACATGCGATATAAGGGTACCATTGATTTATTTTATATGTAGATTATAGAATATGTATAGATTGCATTATACACCAACAACTTTGGGGTACACATTTATTTAGCACCATCTCTCACCACCAGTTCAGGTTATACGTATATGTACTAATTACGCTAGTGAGTTAGGGATGAGGAAGGTTGAATTTATAGGAAGTATACCCACATTTGTGTGGAGGTAGAGTGGAAAACCATGTAGGAAAACCACCCTCAGTACACCCGGTCGGGATTTGAACCTCAATCTCCCACTTATTGGCAGTCCAGTCTATTACGAGAGTGATGCCTTAGGCCATGTGACCACCAAAACGGGTTAGATTTTTATTTTATTTGTAGTAGTTATCTGCAAGCTCATTGTCTTTTCTCATTATCGGAAGACACCAGTTCCTTTAAAAGCCTTGATTTCAACCTAGCAGACTGTGGTTTGACTCTTTATTGGATGTGCTAAGCATGGTTATTAATCAATGTTTTTACATGGACGATTACAGGCAAATGTATTTAAGTTAATCCTCCTCATCCTGTATTGTTTCATTAGTTGGTGTGGATGAAGATAGCCTGATCGGGCAGCAGAGGGTGGTTTGGTGATTTTCTACCTATTCTGCAGTGTTTTTAAGTGCACCACTTCAAACCCCTTGTAGAATTTTGAGGTAGCGAAGGGAAAATTGAGGAAAAACACCCTTATTACATTTAGCTGGGATTCAAACGCTGACCTCCCCGTCATCGGCAAATCAGACTAGATGAGCTTGACATGTTTGCCATGTGCACACTGACACCCGACAATCAATACTCGTACTTTAAAAAAATACAATTTACATTAAAAGAAATACATATTACATATTACTGGTTACTATTAGTGACTTAAATTGTTATTATTATTATTATTATTATTATTAACACCACGTCTTACTACCCGTTCGGGTTATACGCACTTACGCTAATGTATAATGGTAGGGTGATTGTGAGATGAAATGGAGGACCTACAGTTTAACGTGGGATCCGAACCACGGTGGAGGCCTGGCATTCCACACATTCACAATTTGTGATTAATACACGTCTTGTCAGAGGCGAAGGAAGGGTTTGGCAATCAGATAAATCTGTGCTGGGACCAAGGATTGAACCCCGGACGTCAGCACAGAAGTCTGACACCTTACCCCTAGACCGCCAGGTCATCATTAGTGACTTAAAGTACCTAAACTAAAATAAGTGTTTGATAATATTTAATTTTAAGGGAAAGCACCAGAATTTATTTGTAAAAAGGAAGGAAAACTAGGATGCAGACAACACAAAATCATCAGGTGGGGAGGGAATGTTGACATACCGTGTCAGAGTTTAGTACGTTAACGCACACATACAAATAAAACAGTCATATATGTTTCTTTTATAGACCTCAATTTTGGCTGTCAGAAGTGACAGCTGATAAACACATGTTTTTGCAGATCATATGGTTCGGCAAAGGGATACATAATTTGGTCTGGTAACTTTTCAAAGCTGTCAGCTGTCAGCCTATTTAAACTGCTGGGGTGGAGAGAAGGGTGGTATGATTTAGAGGAAGAGAGGGAAACCATTTAGGAAAAACTATCCCACTACACTCGAAAGTGATTTGAACCCTAATATTAGATAGGTAAAGTATAATTATTAATATTACGAGTATAATTGACTCTATTATGAGTTATTTTCCATATTAAAAATAAAAAAATACAAAGCGGAGAAAATAATTGTGTACTCTAAATTTAGAAACCAAGTCATAGCATCAAGATCAAAATTTTCCGTACCGATGGGCACGCGGATCAAATGTTTGGTCTGTTTTGGTGTTCCGGTAACGGGCATATTGGAGTTTAAATTTCTACCGAGTGTACTGAGGGCTTTTTTTTAATTGTTTCCCACCATCCCTCTACGTAAATTTGAGTATATATTCCTTTAAACTCTATCTTCATAATTCCTACTCGATTAGTGTAATTAAATGCCCAAACGGTTGGTAAGACGTGAAGTGAAAATAAAAGGTTAGAAATGAAACTATCCTACTTACCATCTTGTAATCTTCTAAACGCCATACTACCAAACCGTCGTCAAATGGAGCCAATGAAACAGTCTTTCTCTAGTCGCACCCTAGATTGACCTAGTCAAGACCTGTCACGTCTAGGGAGGAAAAAGGCTTCAGATAATTACAAGGTCAGGACGTTTCTAGGTCCAATAATACCAGAAGGTATTTCCACCCCCTTAAAAAAAACTTCCTAAACCACCCTGGAAGAAGTCCTCTTGAGGTGAAACTTTTAACAACAATTTATCGTCACCAAAAAACGAACTTGTACCGACGACGTTGTATGGCGCACTATGTCAGTCGGCCCAGTGGGGAGCCTGGCTCAATTCCCCATCCCCCTCGTCCTCCCTTAAACCGTTCTTAAAACCGCAGTGCTTGTTACTCCAGTCTGTAACTAACACCAAGGTAATTCCTCGTAGCACTCCCTCCCAACCCACCATCTATACTTGTCTGCAGTCGACCTCACAACAAACTAAACATTCCTTGCGATTTGTAATTACTCACCTTGGAGCGACAACCGTCCAAGAGACTCTTCATTAACACTAACGGGTCCTACTAACATAGAGCCCCCCCCACGGGTCGATACAAGATACTTCGCTTCCTTCCTTCGTTGCCTGTGAAATTCTCCTATTGTTCTAGCGGACTAGAAAGATAGATTACTTCCCTTAAATTTGCATACTAAAAAACATATATGATAATTTAACTCTTGCTTTGCATCGGATTTGATCAGAAGCGTTTGAGACGTTAAACTCTAGGCAACAATATAATATTATGTTTTTTTTTTGTTTTTTTAAGTCTTACTAGAATCCTATGAGAGACGCTAATTCCTACCATTTACAAAAATTGTAAATTGATTTAAGGCCTCACCTAGGTTCGAACCAGTGTCCCTCAGAATACTTCTTTGTGGACGAGAGGTTACGGAGTTTGACTGCCAGCGTAAGGAACTCTGCTTGGTTCCCAGACGACACAATATTCCTTTCATGGCGTTTGTTTGCGCAGTACCTAGTGTTTTGGTTCGAAACGCCTGACTTTTTTAACGCAACCTGTCATACAGAACTGTAGTACATGTTGCCTGTCAAGAAATATCTCACGGCGCTACTTTACTACTACTACTACTACGACGACTACTACTACTACTACGACTACTACTACTACTACTACTTTTATTATTATTATTATCATTATAATTATCATTATTATTATTATTATTATTATTATTATTATTATTATTATTATTATTATTATTATTATTATTAGCACTGCGTATTACTATCAGTTTGGGTTACACGCACTTACGCTAATGTGTAATGGTAGGGTGATTGTGAGATTAAATGGAGGACCTACAGCTCAACGTTGGATCCGAACCACGTTGGAGGCCTGGCATTCCACACATTCACAAGTTGTGATTAGTACACTTCTTGTCAGAGGTGAAGGAAGGGTTTGGTAGTTACGTTATTGAAATAAGACTTGTGACCAGAACCTTGCAATTCATTGAAGGCGTTATGCTATAATATAATAATTATTAATAATATCTGGGAATTCATAACATAGAAACAATACACATACAAATACACGTTGACAGAACTAAACCGCCAAACAACAAACGAAAACGCAGAGAGCTATAAAAGGAGATACATTTAGAAATGCAATGCTTGTTTTGAAGGAATAATATAAAGAATTATTTTTACTACTTTTAAATGTTCGAATATCCTTATTACAAAGTACCTACTCTATCAGTGGTATACCTATACATTTTATTTTAGGTGATTAGTGTAAATATTTGGATAGCCCATACGAGTAGTGATAACTAGTTAATATAAAAACAACTTAAGACCTAACCAGGATTCAAACTAGTATGCTAGGAAGTGGTCAAGCTAAACTAATTTGAATCAGTGTTGGGACGTAAGGCGTTGTTTTTATGTGAACCGGATATTACTACTTGGATGGGCTATCTTAATATTCACACCAATGAGGCAGGTAGAATTGAGAGGAAATGTACCTGCAATTACGTGAAGTAAGCCTCAACCTCACGGTAACCATAAACCTATACCAGGAACCTTAGCCCGCGTGACCATAATCCGACCAATAAATCAGTGTCACGCTACCATACAATGAGTCATGTAGGGTAAAGGTAAAGGGAATTGTGGAGAGGGAAGTTATGACTTGATAAATATAGCTCGACATATAGCCCAATTTTTATAGGAAGAGCCCTTATCTGACAGTTACAAAAGTAAGTAGATCTACCTACACGTAATCATGCGTCAAACCATGTGATCTCCAGCTGTCACTTTTGATAGATATCATCAAAACCTATAAAATAACCATATTAGGTGGCCACGTGGTCAAACGCGCTACTCTCTCAGTAGACTAGACAACCGATGATAGGGAGATCGAGGTTCGAAACTTGGTCTTGTGTACTGAGGGTAGTTTTCCAAACTGTATTTTCACTCTCCCTCCACTAAAATGCGGGTACACTTCCTATAAATAAAACCTTCCTCATCCCTAAAACTGTTAGCGTAATTAGTGCATAAGAATATAACCTGAACGGGTACTAAGACGTGGTGCTAAAAAACTAATAAAATAGTTTATAATGATGATATAATTTTTTCAGTTTGATCCGCCAAAATATTTGTTCGTATTTTCTAAAAGGTCCTTCCTAAGAAAATTGTACTGTAGCTTTATACGTGCAGCACAGCTTAAATGGAGGGTGTTAAGCCTAAATCACACCGATTCGATTCGAGCTCATCAGTTACTGCCCGATTCTGAAAGAAGGAGGAATCATTTTCTAACAGTTACAAATTTACTAAAACAGTGTTTATATATCTCTAAGTAAAGTTATTTGATCTGAAGATATCACTTTTAATAGAATTATTATTTCAATAAAAGGATACTAATAGCATAGTAACAAGTTATGAATGTTGACCGCAAATAAATATGTTTGTATGTTCTAGAAGTTTATATCTAAAATAATTCTACAATATCTTAGCACACAGCCAGTGGCTGCGCTTTGTTTGATTGCGCCCTCCCTTTCCCCCACTACATGTCCCCCGACAGTTCTTGAAACATTGCGTCCCCTTTGTCTTCCCCTTTCACTTAGCACCCCTTTTATAATGCCACTTTATTGTTAGTAAACTCTCACTGTTTTAAATGTAAAGGGCTGTATTATTTATTCTATACATATTGTTTTAATATAAAAGGTTAAATACATATTTAATGCTTCCATTTTTTTCTAATATTTTACCTATTAGGCAACAGTTTGAAGAAAAGAATTAAAAAAGAATAGCATTGAAATAAATGTCTGGAATAAGTAAAATCAAAAGTACGATAAAATATAATAGTGCAATATATTTACATAGACTCGATAAATCAGTATAGCATAAGCCTTTTACAAAAAAAACTAAAAAATTACTCTAAATTTTTTTTTAATCACATAGCGTTATACAAAAAATAATCTAAAACTACCTTCTTTGAGGGTTTTTATGCAGCAAATAAATCGCTAAGCATATTAAAATCTGTTTACCAAGATGTCTCGTTTTCAATACTCCAAATATAAATTCCAGTGAGTTTTCATGACTTAAATTTACTAACTTACTAGATCTGCTCATTTTAAAACAAAATAAAACTCATAATGTTGAAAATGTGAATTAAAGCTCTTATGTCACAAGCAACCACGAATAGCTGATCTACTGGCAAAATTATCGTAAGCACAAATATTTTTCACAAGAACTTAGTAACAGCTGATTTTTATCTTTTGTTATAAATGTTGCCTGAAGCTTATTTCTAAACCTTATATTAACAGAGAAATTAACAGAATGCGCTGGATAGTTTGGGAAAAACGTAGTACTGCGTATCCCGTCATCAATGTGATTAAACTAGATTGTCCCTTTCAACTTTTTTCTTGTATCGTTAAAAACTAGCGTTCCTACAAACCCTCTTAACATTAACCCCCTCCCCCAAATTCCTATCCAAATATGCTGTGCCCCCAAACCCCCCTCCCGCAGTCGTGAGGGGTGTGGGTCTGTTGCTCCGCTACTGAGCACAGAACAGCTCTAGTGGCCTTTATAGTGAACCCAAAACCACTCTGGTATCCGCACGCCAGCGCTGACGATCACGGTTACATTAGACTGGATCCCTGTGACTTAGAGCAGAGGTTTCCAACCTGAGGCCCGCAAAGAGTCATGTGGGTGTCCGCGAAATAAATCTAGATTTTTAAGTTATTTTATATTTATTTTTTCATATCATATAAAAATATTTGATATTCACAATTTGCTTAAACATCTGGGTTATTTTTCTCATTACTGTCCAACTAAACTTTTTTTTATTAATATGAAATGGGTTACGTATAATACTAGAAATGTGTGCGTAGGTTTTACATCCTACGGTGGGAGAGATTAGGAGGGCTGCGGCGAATTATTCTTGGATTCAGGCGGGTCCACGTGGTATGGAAAAGTTTGGGAACCACTCACTAACTTAGAGGTCTAGGTTCAAATATCGGCCGGCTGCCCAGGATCGCGGTTTCAAACACTCTGGAGGACAGCTACAGTATGATTTTGGAAGGAAGAACAGTAGAAGTTTGTTACTAAGGTTTCTAAAACAATTTTAATATATTCATACATCAAATCATATTATCTGCAGCTGTCACTTCAGACAGATATTATCGATACCTACAGAATAAAACAAATAATATAGTAAAATGCTATCAATGTTGGCCTCAGCAAAATATGTTTGCGTTTTCTCTACTGTTCTTCCAACCAAAATCAGAATATACAGTCTAATTTTCATATGAAAGGATTTTTAGAAAGAAAAGAAAAAATTCTGTCAACATTTATAGAATATTAGTTTGTTGGTTCCCCCCC
>CABFWB010000201.1:139520-152791 GCA_902151455.1 Timema bartmani
CTAATGTGTAATGGTAGGGTGACTGTGAGATGAAATGGAGGACCTACAGTTTAACGTGGGATCCGAACCACGGTGGAGGCCTGGCATTACACACATTTACAAGTTGTGATTAATACACGTATTGTCAGAGGTGAAGGAAGGGTTTGGTAATCAGATAAATCTGTGCCGAGACTGAGGATTGAACCCCGGACCCCCAGCACAGAAGTCTGACAGGCTGCTAGAAAATTTACTAGATATTCATACGTTAAGTCAGCTCTCACCGTTCATATATGTTCTCAGTAAAACAAGTGCTATGAGGTGTCACTCTCTCAATTGACTAAACTGCTGATCACGGAAAGATTGGTGTTTGTATCCCGGTCGGGTGGTTTTACTTAAATGGTTTTCCACTCTACCTCCACGCAAATGTGGGTGCATTTCCTCTAAATTTAACTCCTCATCCCTAATACATAGCATAATTAGTACATAGGCGTGTAACCCGAAGGGTAGTAACACGAGGTGATAAAAAAATTAAACTCTTGTGTTTCTACTGGAGCAATATTTTACTTGTTTTGTCAAAAAAAAATGTTTTGCTATAAAAACTGCAAAAACACTCCCCTTAACTCACGGTCCCTACATCCCCAACTTATGTGCTACCTATTATTTTTTGGGCTTTTACCAACAATAAGTAATATTCAAATCAAATTAAAAATCCCAATTTGAAAAAAAATTATATATAGGAATTTTTTTCTGTTCTTGAATCCGAAATTTGATCGAAATCTCGAATCTTAAATATTCGTAATGATTCAAGATATTCGTGGGTCTTGTCATAATATAGTTTCAGCTTGTACATAATTAAAAAAAGTTGTTAAGAATATTTTACTAGTCCACCCTAATAATTATTTCATTAAATGTCAATTTTGTCAAAATATTATACCCTTCTAAGCATCATCACTTCTCTGTACCCTCCTCTATAAAATATATAATTGTCTGTATTCATGAACAACCACTCTGACCACACGAGTAATCAACTGTACATAAAATTTCATTTACATATAACATATCGAACGAAGCTAGGTTTTGTTTTGTCTCGAACATTTGGTATTCCGTCTGTCTGTATGCCTGTATATTCGTTACGTGTTAACTATCATATTCATGGACCAGTTTTAACTAAATTTTGCAGAAACATTCTTTTAACCTAGGCGGAGCCACGTATGTAAAGGGTTTCTCGATCTGGTTATCCGTTTAAATATTGCGGTCGTTCAAAACTGTTAATTTTAATAGCTCATCCCAATTGATTTGAATTTATAACTCTAAGCAATCTCCCAACCCGGTAACATAGTCAGCTAACGCGGCTAGTTTCGTATTAATCTAGACTGCCGAGGACGGGGAGATCGAGGTTCGAATCTCGCTCGGGTGAAATGGGGTCGCTGTGCTAAGTAGCCTATAAGTATAGTAGCTAGGCAATCAATCTAGTACAAAGGGGATTTTTTTTTAAATTTTGACATGTATTGCGATCCGGATATCTTAGGCCACGAGAAGAACGGTTATTTATTACGTATGAATCTAATTTACGTACTATTACATATGATATTCATTTGTTTTCTGTCTGACTTGATCAACCAGGAAAAATATCAACTTAAAATTCGAAGAGAAATTTTATATGAAGTTTTAAACTAAATCTAAATATAAATGTTAGGACTGTAGTAACATTAACATGGGATTAGCGAGGTCTACTGTTCACAGATCTACTAGTAAGACTGTAGTAACGATAATAACATGGAGGTAGCGAGGTCTACTGTCCACAAAACAACTAGTAAGACTGTAGTAACGATAATAACATGGAGGTAGCGAGATCTACTTTTCACAGAGTAAAACACATAAGTAAAATATACAGGAGTGGCAGCTATATGATTGACAAAGTACTGTGGTGCTAATTTTAGTGCAATTTTAATTCAAAGCACCGATAAACACGCACAGAGATATAAGCATATTTCTCTAGTAAAAACCTATTAACATGTTTTTACTTGAAAATATCCCTATTAAACAAAGATTGCAGTAAAACTTGGCGGGGTAAATAATCTGTAATCTCTACTTACTAACACTTAACCTAAAATTGATAAAATGATTATAATTTACATATTGTGATGAAAATAATCAAAATGTGAATACATTTATGGAACTACGTAATCATTATATCTTAGTTTTTAAGGATTCAGATGCATTAAAGGTTTTTAGGGGGCTGTCTGCCGGAGCGCTGAGCCGCGTTGATGACGTTCAGAAATTCAGAATTATTTAAGAAGTGGTTTGTCATTTAAAAATATGGCTCATAACAAAAATAAAGGTGAAAGTTATACACATGTTCCTAAAGTATTAAAAATCTTAAACTTATTATTTGCATTGATCTAAAAAAAAATAGTTTTTTCTGCGCTCCGAAACTAATGCCTCCTAATTTACTATATTGACTCACGACGTCAGAGGCGGATATAGGTGGTATGGCAGTAGAGGTTGAACCTTCCCGCCAATATCCTGTGTTTTTTTGTCGCCGTGGGACAGATAGCAGCAGGGGAGCAGACTGACAAAATGGCGCCTGACATGGAAATGCGTACGAAGCAAAAGTGTGTCATTGAATTCCTACATGGTGAAGAAATTGAACCCAATGGCATTCATCGACGCTTGCTGGACGTTTACGCAGACCAAATAGTGGACGTGAGCACATTTAGGTGGTGGGTGGCACATTTCAACAGTGGCGACGGCAAAGAGAGATACAAACCATGTTCCGGGTGTCCCTGCTTGCACGGCTACCAGCCCACGAAATGAACAGCGCCACGCTTAATCGGCTCATCCGCGTCAATCGGTGGTTTACGACCAGATAACTGTTTATGGAGCTGAATGTCAGCTTCAATGCGCTAGAAATAGTGTTGACAAAGTTTGTGCCAGTTTGGTCCCACAAATGCTCGCACAGGAACAGAAAGTCCACCAAATGCAAATTTGTTAGGACCTGCTGAACCACTACGACGTTGGAGGACGTTTGATCCGGAATCAAAACAAAAGTCCATGAAGTGGTGACAAGCGAATTAACCACCAAAGAGAAAGTAAAAGACGCATCTATCGGTGGTCACTGTCTATTGGGGTAGAAAAGGTGTTCTGGAACCCGGACAAACCATCAGGTGACCACTACATCACGACTCTGACTAACCCAAATTTCTAAGTCAGGCCAGAGAAAAAAACCTTTCGCTTGTAAGACGATAACACCAAGCCCCACGCCAGTTTGAAGTTTTGCATTATTTAAAGACAAGTACTAAAATGCTTTTTCTGCTCTCTAGGACGTGAAATATGAACTAAAACCTATTTTTAGTTATTCTAAAAGAGTTTAGATAGCGTTTGCTGCAAATATCTAAAAATATGATATTTGGAACCAGATCACTATTATTTTTGTCCCGAAATATTTTCTCGGTGAAGATAAGGTCCCTTTTTCCCGTGCCGCATCATATTAAATGTGATATTGTGTAGAATTTTTAAATTTTGAAACTAAATACGTAGGCTTATTTTCACTTTAAAAAAAAAATCAAGTTCATATATAAACAAATCATGACGAAGAATCAGTCATAAAAAAATTGTACAAACAAAACAAAGAATAGTTTTTGCACTACGTTATTGAAATTATTCTAGTTTGTAGGTTTTACCTCTATACTCGAGTCATAAAATGTGGTGACGCTAAAATCAATGTTGGAAATGTAACAAAATTGTTTTAATTATTACCTTTTATTTGCTACTATTTACTATATTATTCATTATTCTTTATATAAGGGAGGGAAGCAATTATTTAACATAACACCCTTTTTTTTTAGCACGACGTCATAAAGACGGGATGGAATATACATCAAAGCTTATAATGATAGGGCAGAATTTATACCAAAAAATTCAAACTGGATGGAATTTATCAAAAACGCTTTGTTTCGCTACTCGTTCGGGTTCATTTCTGAGGGCTGAGGAAAGTTGGATTTATAGAAAATGTATCCGTATTTTTGTGGAAAGAGAGAGAAAGGGAAACTATTTAGAAAAAAATCACCCTTGATTCACCCAACCGGGATTCAAACACTGACCTTCCCCATCATTTACAGTCCAGTCTATTGCAAGAAATATGCCTTAGACCAGGGGTAGCCAACATCATTGAGTATGGGAGCTACTTTCAAAATGTCAACTTCTTTCAAGAACTACGCAGATTAAAATTTGGCCGTATTGCCGCGTATTGGCCATTATTGGAGCCTGTACAAAGATTTTGCCACCACACCTTTGTTCAATCGGGTGTGTATGGGGGAGGGGGGTAAGGGGGTTGCTCTGTGTCTTGGATTCGTAATTGTTATGGAAATAATGTAAAAATATTAGTATATTTCATATTAAAATTAACTTTTCAATGCTGGAAAATAAAAGTACTACTAATTTTTTTCCAAACAAAATTAAAGTCAAACATAAAAAAAAAACCTTTGGGGTATAAATTATTTGTAGTATTCACTTTCATCCAAAATATTTTAAGTGTTATCTTACAACCGGTTCAGA
This sequence comes from Timema bartmani, assembly GCA_902151455.1. Classification (NCBI taxonomy): domain Eukaryota; kingdom Metazoa; phylum Arthropoda; class Insecta; order Phasmatodea; family Timematidae; genus Timema; species Timema bartmani. The sequence continues at coordinate 144,057 of CABFWB010000201.1, forward strand.
TTATATCCATATATGATAATTACTCTAATGTGTCAAGGATGAGGAAGGAAGTATTTTAGAGATAATATACCCGCATTTGTATGAAAAGAGATTGATAAAACTATCTAGGAAAAGAACACCCTCAGTAGGCCCTGATCTCCCCGTCTTAAGCAGACCATTCTAACACGAGTGGGACACCTTAGACCATTCAACCACCGAATTTGGGATATATTTTTTAAACTCCGTGGTTTGAGCCTGCAAGCGAGTTATACCGACCGAGCAGCCGCTGCTGTTAGCGATGAATGTGCCAACATTTGCTGATTGAGGGTGTCATGTGGTTAGCACAACGAGCCCTCCAGCCATTAATCTCAGTTTCCTAAACCAGAGCTGCTACTTATTTATTATTCAAATAGCTCTTAATTTGTCCTCACGAGGCTGAGTTTGACCCTGATCTAAACCCACTGCTTCACAAATAGATTTCAGAAGCCCCGGGGATCGAACTTGGGACCTCTGGATTTGTAGCCAGAGGTGTTGCCTTGATAAATACTGCAGTGTGAGGATATGTACGTAAAAGCAGGTGGTGCGCACTTAATACATTTCCGTTCGTAACACATTATTTAATAGTGTTTAGCATATATTTATATTTATATATATATATATATTTATATTTATATATATATATCAACTAGAGATTGGTAGAATCCATTTTTTTTTACGAATTCATTTTATTTTCAAGTCCCGAATCTCGAATTCGAATCTGAATCTTGTAAAATATTACGAAATTAAAAGGAACATAATAGAATAGTATAAAAATATAAATAGTAACTAGATGTTAACATTTTTTGCTAAAATGCATTCATTATAACATTCATACATTCAGTTAAGTGTTAAATTAATATGCTGGGGTCTGTTTGTTAAGTTTTTTTATATAATTATGTTGGGGTTGAACCATTGTTAAGCTGTATTAGAGCTTTAAAACAAATCCCAATTCAAAATTTGTAAAAAAAATTTTTTTTAAAAAATTCGAATCCTTGTATCTCAAATATCCTTAAGGATTCGAGGGTTTGACGGTGCTATTCTTATTATTAGCTTATGTGTGTTTCATATATTCTCATAATAACTTTAAGAAAATTTGACATAAAATAAGCTCAAGGCATCAGTAGTAATTCCTTTGATGGCTAGATCGCGTGTACATTCATTCGTCGAGAGATCATTTTATTTGACTTTCCAAAGAAAAATGTTCTCATGCTAATTATATGCTATTAATTTTATCATAAGATAAATGATGTTGTTTCTAAAAATATATTATAGGTAGATTCTACTTAAAAGTTCATGTTTAATCGTCAGTATACACAATTTAATTGTTACGTGCTACCAGTTTAATTAATACTCTATTAATGAGCTTAATTATTAATATTACTTTGCATCTTAAGGACCCCCAACACTAAGGTTTAACGTGAGAGTTAGCGTAGGGATTAACGTAAACTCAGCTAAGAAACAAACTCAATTTTTATACATTCTTTATTTTCAAAACTTTATAACTTGTTCTGGTTACTCTCAATTTAATAATAAGATACGAAATATATGCATGATAACATCATAATTTGTGGGTGTTTTAAATGTAATTGACTCAAAAGTCTACAATTTTTAAAAATGTATTGAACTTTTTAGATGTTTGTTAAAATTTCAAGATTTCCTTATTATAATGTGTTATAAGTTGTAATTGTCATTACCACTCTCTTAAATATTAATCAAATATTGTGAATTTATATTATTACTCTACATTACACATTTATGTCTTTTACGTTAAGCTAATACAATTAATACAACCGAACTTCACTTAAAGTTGAGTTTTATTGTATAAATAATCTTAAACGTTCCTTATTAAATATTCAAATGTTTTTCAAAAATTGTCACATAGTAATATATCAACACACTACTAACAAACTACAGTAACTTAACTTAGGACAGCGTCCTTAAAAATTAACACCCGGCCCAGCACCTAGTAGTATTTTATTTATTGATGGAACATAACTTAAATTTTCTTTACTAACTCTTGAGTGCATAACTTACAGAATAACCTAACTAGAACAAATACAACCAAGGTGTACTTTAATCGTCAATAATGAACTCTTTGTCCTTGCCGATAATCGAACACAAGGCCTTTAGTTCAGTAAGTAGACGCACTACCAACTGAACTAATGTGTCAGAAATCAAAATAATAGGATGAACAAATACTAAAGTATACTACCCAACCATACATTATGTCTTAAGTCACTCCTAATCCCTCTGTTATGGGAACTGTCATTGGTTTATTTAGCTAATACTGTACATTTGGGTAAAAATAAAATTATTATTGTTAAAAATAAGTATTTACACTTAATTTAATGCAATTTAGGATTTACAGCTTTTTATTCTGCGCACCGAGTCTTACTCCCCATCCGGATGATTTGCATATTCACACTTAAGGTATGGATATGAGAAAGCTATAATTTAGAGTAGATGTACATAATGTGTGTGAAGAGAGGATGGAAAACCCCGATTCAATGGTCCAATGGTCTAAGGCGTCACTCTCGTGTTAGACTGGCCTGCTGATGATGGAGAGATTAGGGTTCGAATCCCGGTCGGTTCTACTGAGGATGTTTTTTTTTTCTAAATGGTTTCCCAATCTTCTTCCGCGCAAATGCGGATAAATTACCACTAAAATGCGCCCTTCCTTGCTATCAATCCCATTAGAATAATTATCATATATGCATAAAATAAAAACAGGTAGTAAGACGTGGTGGTAAAAAAAAGTGGAAAAATCATTCAGGATAAAATATGTTGTCTACATATTTACACCAATGGTACATGAAGGTGTATTTAGAGTAAATGTACCAGAACTTCCGTGGATAAATAAACACCCTTAGTACACCCGATCTTCCCATCCCCACCACTCCAGTGCAATGCGATAGTGACGCGTTAGACCATGTGACCACCGATGTGTGTTACAGAATATTACTAGAAATTCCTACCATAAGGGTTGGTCACAAGGCTAGTGATCCCGAATTTGGAGGCCAGGGTTTAATCCCAGCCGGTTTCATTGTTTTTTCCACATCTTTGTCCTTTCAGACTGTTATTTATTTTACTTACCATACTTATCCTTTCTATTTTAAACACAGATTTAAAACAAGTGGAGCATAATAACGCCTGACATATTGTCTTCTATCTTTTATATTAATAAAATGAAGGGTGTGTTTGTCTGTCATTATCATTGCGCGATATCTACCACACGCAGAGATCTGAAATTTTAAAATTAGTAGATCTTGTGCACAAACGTGTGCACCTATAAGCAAGAACTTTAAAATTTTGTTTAGATTTTTTTTAAATTAACTAAATATCTCTCGGACAGTGCCGGGTACTTCAGCTATTCACTAATAAATCAACTCCAAATAGATCGTAGCTCAATTGGTAGTGAACGTCGTGGAAGACTAAATATCATCCCCACTGGGGATTCTCTCAGAAGGAGTGAATCAGTAGATCATCTCTACAACGTTCTCAGAAGGGGCTAATCAGTAGATCAACTCTACAACGTTCTCAGAAGGGGCTAATCAGTAGATCATCTCTACAACGTTCTCAGAAGAGGCTAATCAGTAGATCATCTCTACAACGTTCTCAGAAGAGGCTAATCAGTAGATCATCTCTACAACGTTCTCAGACGGGGCTAATCAGTAGATCAACTCTACAACGTTCTCAGAAGGGGCTAATCAGTATATCATCTCTACAACGCTCTCAGAAGGGGCTAATCAGTAGATCAACTCTACAACGTTCTCAGAAGAGGCTAATCAGTAGATACATCTCTACAACGCTCTCAGAAGAGGCTAATCAGTAGATCATATTTTCAACGCTCTCAGAAGGGGCTAATCAGTAGATCATCTCTACAACGCTCTCAGAAGAATTGATCAAACTCTACAACGCTCTCAGCAACAACTGAGACCATTTATGACCTCACGATGGAAGGTAACTCTAAAAATAATGAAAAAATGAAAGTGCAAAGATTAATATTAGCTTAGTGAAAATATAAACGTCTTGATCAGATGTTGTTACCTCCCCACTCTCCACCCTGCCCCTATTCCTCGTCCTTACCTGACCTTCCCTCTGCAGACGAACACGTGCGCGTGGTAAATAGAAGTCACGTGACTTGCGCGTCAGCTAAGAACCCTAGCTCGTGTTTGTTATCAACACATCACAATCTTCGGCCTCTCACGGAAACGAACCCCCTCTCATTGATCCACCGTGGGTTGAAATCTTTTATCCTGTAGCGCAGCGCCGCGGTGGTCGAATCTGTAACTACGTTCACAAGTGACTGCCATACGCTAGTGCAAGATTTACGTTGAAATGTGATGTCTGTCTGATAAAGAAGTGCGAATTGGTTAGTTGAATTAATCCCCTACTGACCGGGTCTAGGCTAATTTTTCAAAAACAAGTTATTCGAAAATCAATTTATCGAAATCAATTCACCGAATACAAAGCCATCGAAAGAAATTTTGTCGAAAATAATTTTGTCAAACCATCAATTTTCCGAACGACATGTTTGTCAAAACCACATTTTTCGAAAATCAATTCCTCTAAAATCAATTTCCCGAAGTGAATTTACCAAAAATCAATTGTTCGACAGTCAAATAATCAAAAATGAATTTTTTGAAGAATCAATTTTGCGAACTGCAAATTGATTTTTAATTCGGAAAATCAATTTAGCGAACTGCGAGTTTTTCAGAGGCTATTTTATTAAGGACTGTTTTTTCGGAAATATTATCTATTGAAAATCGAAAAATGCCATCGTAAATAAGTTTTTCAAAAATATATAAATCGAAATTTTAAATTTTTTAAAAAACATTAAAACAACAACGATTTCATTTAAATGTGTTCTATAATTTTTAAATTTATTGATTATTTATTTTAACAGTTATTAATATTACTGAAACTTCCAAAATAACTATCATAAAACAAGTGTGTATATATATATATATATATGTAAAATAACATTAAATTTATTTCAATTTGCAAAGTTGTGATATGTTGAAGTATTGTATGTTTATATATATATATATATACAATACTTGCAAAGTTTGCACAGTTTGCAAAGTTGTGATAAACTCTCCAGCTACCGGGTAATCCCACCTGGTTGACGTAAATTCCATACAAAGAATTTATGACCCCAAACTCATGTGTAAATTCTGTCCTGTCATAAGTAAAGGCGGTGTAAATTAAACACAGTATTGAATTGATTTTTAAAAATATTTCCATTAGCCTCGTAAATACACCTCACCTCAATATTTACACATTTGTGGAAGTTTTTAAAAGCGTATAGAGTACATATTATAATACTGCGTGCGCGTCTAGACTACATCACTCATAGCCCAGATTGTGGAAATATTAGCCAGTACTAATGTACCGTTGCCCAGGGGACGCCCGAATGTACTAATCGTACATCCTTTCCTAAGTATCTTTCCATGTCCCGATGAGATGACGGTGATAGTGAGTATGAGGGTGTAGAACCAGTAAAAACACTTAAACCTAACTTAAGCCTAAATAACCAAACCCTGGTGACCTTTTGGGGTAACTCCTCTTTCGGGAAAAGTACCCAAGCTACCAGCCGAGAATCAAACCCAGGACCTCTAGACTCGAAGCCAGGTGCACTGACCTACACCACGGGACCGGTTATGCGTACAGAGTGAAACGTGCATTCGTTTACGAAGCAGTTCGCCAAATAAATTGAAGGCAAAAGTGGAAAAAATATAGGTTTTTGGTTGATAAAATGAGCGAATATAATAATGTAGAGAAATATTGATTCTGGATTTTATCAAAGAGGTGTGGTGTAGATTTTTACCTTTGTGATTTTCTCGGTGAAAATAGAATATGTTCTAAGCAGATAATAAATTATGACATTATGTAAAGTTTTTAAATTTTATACATTATTCTTTATCTAAGGGTGGATTAGTAAAGGACGCAATTTACATTGCACCCTTATAATGAGGTAACAGAATTTATATCAGAGCCTATAATGATATGATGGAATTTAGTTTTTAAAATGCAAACGGGCTGTAATCAACCCAAACCAATATCACCACCCTACTGTAGGTAATACAGCCCTCTTTGAGAACCACTGTAATTAGGCGTCACTCTCGCAATATACTGAGTTTCCGATGACGGGTAGTCTGACTCCGTCTGAGTTATCCGCATATTTACTCTATCTAATCAGAAAGGTGTTAACTCCAACACCTTAGCCCAGTCAGTAGTGTGTCTGTTTACTGAGCTAAGGGTCCCCGGTTCGATTAGTGCCATGGCAGAAAAATGTATTATTTATGAGATGTGGGTTTACCCTTGCACAGTGATGAATTAATGGGCGGGGACTGGATGTTGTGCCTGTCCTAGTTTTAAGTTAGGTTATAAGGTATATTAAGGTTTGACAGGCCTAGCCAGCTGGTAGTGGAAAATATATGGCTTGAATAAAAAAACTGACTCAGGCCGCAGGCTGTACTAAAGGTATGACTCAGGTATTTGGATGGAGGAAGCCATAGTGATAAACCACAGCTATCCTCTTGCCATACACATCTCTTAGTTATCCCATATGGATTGAACAAGGTAGGTAAGCGTTGGGTATGGCGAGGAGATAGGTGTGGTTTATCATTACTGTTCTTAGTGGACACCCCTCATTAAGATTGATTCTGATTTTATCCACCCACAACCAAGGAAAATTTGTCAAGACAAAGGAGACGCCTTTGTTCACGTGTCTATCATGTGCATTTTCAACAGGAAACTTTGAAAAACAAGTTTTATCATAGATTAGTATATTAATTACAATTATTACAGTTTTATTCCAAGTGTAATCGTCCGGGATTCGAACTAACATCATCGCCTCAGCGCCGTTGCTAAAAAATCCTTCCGTGCACCACACACAAAATGGCTTCCTGCTACCACGTGTGCGGGAACACATTGTGAACCATGCGTGACTGAACGGTGGAGACATCTGGTGACTGTTTCTAGAAACTAAGTGGAAACTTGGACAGCGTAGTTTTAGTTTTGAGTGCATTTGAAATAATGTTGTTATCTTGGTGAATCTAATTTTCACAGTAAGGTTATATGAAATCTAGAAAAGCAACAAGAACTATTTTCATATATAGATACATCAAGTCATGTGATCTGCAGAAGTCACTTTTGATAGGCTAGAGATTATGAATACCTCAAAAATAACACTAACTAATAAAATAGTAAAATATTATCAATTTTGGCACAAAAAAAAGTTTGTATTTCTTAAAAGGTTTTCACTATAAAGATTAGACTGTATATTTTTACCATATTGAAATCCGAACCACTAGATGAAAGGCGGGATTTCCAGTGGGTAGTTCTCGTACCAACATAGTTACCTACCGTAATTAGATACAATCGCATGGATTTATTCATAGTAAGATTCCGGTACGAAGAAACGTTTATAATATACTAGCAGAAGTACCCGGCGTTTCCTGGGGTAACCCTGCAATGAATTGCATGGCTGCCCTTTGCAACGCTTTTCTTTGCTTCAAACAGACAGTAAACAATATATCTTCATTTTATTTATTCCGACCCAGTCTTTAATTAATTTAAAAATAACAAATCCAAAATTTTAAAATTCTGGCTTCTAGGTCCATATGTTCGTGCACAGGGGTTACTAATTTTAAAATTTTAGACCTCTGCTCAACGCTCACGCAGAAATACGAACTCTTCATTTTATTAATACAGATTAATATATTTTTACAATCACTATTGGTAACGTTTTAGTATGTTATTAGTATTATTCCATAGGTATTGATCTTATCTCTGTAATCTGGCAGTTACACACACAGTTACACAGAATACACGATTACTTAAAAAAAAACCAGATGCACTGTATTTTATGTATATGGGCGTATAACTATGTAAAACTCTTTTATATAAGTAATGAAATTTGAAAAACACTCAAAAACGTCAAACGCAATTCTAGAACTATAAAGGAACCTTCATTTTAAATTTCAAAACTCTATGTCCACTGGTTCAAAAGAAACATAAGTGAATTTTGAAAACCATCAACTATCTCCCCCTTTTTCACCCCTTAGAGGTCAAATTTCTCAAAACCTCGCTTAGGTCCTAAAAGGAAGCTTCACGCAAAATTTCAAGTTTCTAGGCCCAGGGGTTGGATAAATACGGTGAAGAGTGAGTAACATTTGCCAAAGACGCATCTAGAATCTGATGTTTTCCGTTTATTTTAAAATTTATACTTGTAAAATTTAACTGTCCTTATTGAATGTTCATAATATTAGTGTAGAAAAATGTATGAGGGTTGCTACATGTATTTTTTCTGGTGCAAAAGTTCCTTTGATTTAAAAAGTTTGGGAACCTCCGGTTTAAATCACTACTAGCCAGTGACGGCAGTAGAGCTCGAAGATGAAAATAAAAACCCGTTTTAAAATGTAAAATTTATATATATATATGTGTGTGTGTGTTTTATCATTGATTTTAAAATGTAAAATTAAAATTAAACATATATATAGAGTAAGGCCCCTGTATCCGCTGATTCAATATCCACAATTTACCACTGCACAATTTTATTTATTTTTAACTAAAGAAAATAAATGGTACGGCGCACCGCACAGACTTTCTCTCTCTTTCTATAAACTCGTAAGATTTCTGAACGGAATAATGTACATTGTATCATCACCACTCCACATAAGAACACGCATAAAATAATATACAATGATATA